>APFE031161151.1:40360-61492 GCA_000404065.3 Pinus taeda
ATATTTCTATGGATTTTGTGGGGGGGCTACAAATATCTAGGAAAGATCATGATTATTTATATGTTGTAGTAGACCATTTTAGGAATATTTGTGTGTTGATGCCATGTAAGAAATAAGTTATAGGCAAACAAACTGTAAATATGTTCTTCTAAAATGTATGAGTTCATTTTGGGTTACCTACTTCGATTATTGCTAATAAAGTTTCTTGATTTATTGAGAAGTTTTGGTAAAAATTATGGGAACTCATTGATACAAAGTTGAAGAAGAACACAACATTTCATCCACAAATCGATGTCTAGACAAAATAATAGTGCATATATGTTGAGGATATTGTGGTAAGCATCCTAAACATTGAGATGATCATTTAATTTACATCCAACATGCCTCTAATCATGCCAACAATTCATCTAGACAAGTATCTCCATTAGAATATTATTTGGGATATTTGCCAAAGTCTCCTTAGAATTTCATCTTTGGTAAAGATATTGCAATAGATGGCATAATGATGTGGAAAAACGCAAGAATTTGATTAAGAAAAATCATATAGTGCATCAAAAGGTATAAGAACAGTTGGAGAAAAGAAAATCGCAAGACATGATAAGCATAATGTTGATCATAATTTTCAAGTAGGAGGTCAAGTTTGGTTGTACATCAGCAAGGACAGACTACAAGGTGAAGGTAAATATAACAAGCCAATCAGATATGGTCCTTTCAGAATCTTGGAGAAGATTGGTAACAACACTTTCCAAATAGATTTTACACCTTGCATGCAAATTTATTCTAGTGTGAATGTGGAAAACTTGAGAGTGTATGAGCCTCCTATGATTGATGATTAATAGAAGAAAATTAATATTCCATCTATAAAATATTTTTCTCCTAAAAATTTAAATGAGTTATAGGAAGACTCAATTCTTGATAGGAGAATAAGGACTTCACGCAGGGGAAATGTGGAGTATCTTTGAGTGGGGCTCAAAGTTAGCAATCCAAGTAAAGAAAGGTGGATAGAAATTGGGAAAGTGAGGGAGTTGTACCCTCAGTTAATTCCTGAGTAAAAACATAATTTTGGAGGTCCAAAAGCTTCCAGTGGGGAGGAATGATCCATGGGATCAAAAATATGCTAAAAAATGAAAGTGCTCAAAATATTCCAAAACCAATTTCAAATCGTAGACCTCATTGTTCTGATTCCAACAATGCTTGAATCACCTCAATTCGATGTCATATGAGGAAGTTAGTGTGTTATAAAGTTTTTGGAAAACAATAAAAAATCATCTTGTAGGGTTGAACGGGAAGTGTACAGATTCCACGTGGCATTATGTGCGTTGACATGTTGTTGACGTCAACAAGGTGAATGAGTAGTACCGAGCTAATGAGAAAATGAATTATGGCCCAATCGTACATGAACAATTGATGCATTCTTATTGGTTGATGGTGTTTTGGTATGGGCCAATCTTGGAATGACATGTGGCCCAATCATAGGGTACCATGTGGCACTATAGATGAGGCAAAAATTTGTTGTTTTGAATGAATAACACTCATAAGCTTTCGAACTGCCAATCCCACAAACTAACCGATCATCCTACTGGTGTGCCACCAATGTTGCTCATTAAACATAGCTGGCATGATTATATTTAAAATAATATGGTATCAGTGGTTGGGGAGAGGTTAGACCCTAGGACATATGTATTCAATGTGACCAAAGGTAAATGGTTGGAGGGAAGGGGACCATGGCACCATCCCCACACCCCATCGCATAGTTATATCACCTGCAGAGACCATGAGTGGGAATTTCAGTGGGAACAAAAGGGAAGGCGAGGAGTTAATGCTAGTCACAAGTCACATACACCACCACAACACCAAGAATTGGCCTAGGGAGGTGCATTTCCTATGTCCTGCTCCCCTCAGTCACCAAGGTTTCCATATGAACGAGTGTGGTGAAATCTGCGATAGGGGCTTAAGGCCCGTACATTAATAAAAAAAAATTAATTATTCGATAAAACACACCCAATGTGATATAACTCATGGGTTTAACATGAGACCAGCAGGTTTCCAACACTATCCCTTACTAGTCCATAAATGATCATGTTTGTTGCTAATTTTGCAGTGTGGGGAAATTTGTAGATAATTTTACATACTGTTTGGAGAAGGAGGCCTATATTGGAAATTTTCTATAATTTTGGAGCCTAAGAAGAGCATACATAAGGTTTTTGGGGAATTTTGGACATAGTGGCAGTGTTACTTTTTCACGTTCGGAATTGTATGTTTATGTATTTTAACATTTGATCATATAATATAAAGCTCAACTATTGGAAGCTAGACCTAGAGACGTAACCCAGAAGGGGTGAACTCCTCATCAATTTGTTGTTTTTTTATGTTTCTTGTTGTCCATTTTAAATATTAAAAGTATTCAAGATTTATCTTAGTTTGTGTGATTTTGAAAGCATGATCCATTTCCTAAAATACCTAAAATAGCATGCAAAACATTACATGAAACCTTCACTTTTAATTTCATATCAACTTACTATTTTATTTTCAATAATTTCCAATGCTCAACTTTACTACAAATTCATTTTCATTCATTTTTAACAATGTTTTGAAGTTCTGGGATTTCTATTTTCCCAGCACTTTCATGCATGTCTTGCAATTGATCAATGATTTTGCAAAATTGCACCTAGAACTCTTCTTCTTTCTATAAGTATTCATAAGTTGGTGGAATTGAACTTAAATGTACATTGTCATTGCACCAAGCATGATAGTATTTTCTAACTCAATCACACCTTTTCTAAAGCAGTACCAATGATCATTATTGATGCCCTAAGTGGCACGACACTCTGCTTTTCGGCCACATGTCCCATGTGTATTAGACATGTATACATTCAAGATAATCATGTCCTAAGTGTCAAACACTCATGTGAAACATGTCTTAATTAGGGCAAAGGGCTTGTGAATTTCCAACACTTTGGTCATGCATGTCCCAATGTTGGCCATATCTAGTGTGTTGGAATTGGCCAATTACTTTCAAAGTACCAATAATTGGGATCTTAATGCACTAGCCTTAGACATGATCACTTTGGATGATGGTGATACTCTTGAGGGATCATTTTCCACATAGGTAAATGCAATAGTTTAATTAGATATGTTGGAGGAGGATGAAGGATAACATATTAACAATGTTAATAGTGGTAGTGTTGATGATTAATTCAATATGAGTTCCAAGTAGGTGAGATATCGGAGATTCCTCTACTCCATTTTGTGTTTGCAATTGGAATTTCGATTTATCATATTATTTGTGTCATACAAGTTAATAACATTAAATGAGAGTACTATAGTTTATGGTTCTATATGTATGTGGCATGGTGTATTCTTGTGTATTTGATGCATTGTAGTTCTATTTTTAAAATGTCATAAACTATAATACATCAAATGCACAAGTATCCTTATACATACATACATACATACATACATACATACATATATATATATATATATGATCAAATGTTTATTCTTGTGTCTTTCATTAATTACAGTTCACTTTTTGGAATGTTAAAAAACTATATATAATATATAGTTTACGATCCTATATGAATGGTCAATCGGGTATTATTTTGTCTTTGATTCCTTGTAATTGATTTTTTGCAATGGTAAAAAAATTATATCTTTCTGTATGTTTATGTATTCCCATGTTAGGTGACTAAGGTGTTTATTTTGCACAATCAAAATCACTGGGAAAATACATTCTCATTAGGGTTAAAGCTCCCTAAAAATCTACTATTACATTTCAGGTGAAAATGATTAAAAGGGGTTATTTGGATGCCTATTCTGAAAGTCTTAACCAAGATAAAATATTGTTTGTGACCTCTCAATGGAGGAGCTTACTGTGTTGAATTAATATTACTTTTAAAGAAAATTAGAGTTAGGAGGGTGGTCCAACTGATTTAATTCAATGAGTGAATGAAACCAATTATTTATACATAATTATTAATTTTTTTTATTTCATAGATTTATTATGGGTTAAAGGGAAAGAGCATACTGATCCAATGTCATGCTAAGTGTGCACATGTGAACTGTTTCAGTCACATATGTTTAAATTGCAAGATGTGGGTATCATTGGATCCTTTTTTATTAGCTAATTAAACTAGCTAAGATTGTATCCTTATATGAAAGAAAATATGTGCACATGTATTGGTGTGCTACTTCTTGCCTAAATTAATCTATGTGATTTTTTCAACTTGCTGATGAAGTTTGAAGGTACCTCTAAGTCCATTCTGATTCATCTAGGTTTCCTTAGAGGTGCAAGATGAAGAGAATATTAGTACTTAACACTTCTCTTCTAACCTAATTTGAAAATAAATCTAGTTTAACTAATTAAATCATTTATGATTTTTCAAATATAGCCATCCACTTACCGAGGAAAGAAATAAATGCATATTTTTCTTGATTGTTCAAGTGCAATAGATACAACCACATATGTATGAACTAGTGATAATTAATTCTAATGATATACATCTTCTTTTAGAAATTCATGTTTATAATTAACAAATTACACTTCATAAATTCAACCACAAAACCATAAGGATATTAGAGATCACAATGCACAGAGAGAACAGAATATTTACCCTGGGAAAACCCACTTATGGAATAAACCCAACAACCTTTTTCTTAGAGAAATTCTTCACTTCAACAAGAGATACATCTAATGTTTCTAGTCAACTATGAGGTCATACTGAACAAAAATTCTTAATATAGTCAAACTTGGTCAACATACCTCAATTCAAGCATTCCGATTTTCCCAACAACTTTCTCTGATATGATCTACCCTAGGATGAATTTTGGTCTCCAAAAATTCAGCCTTCCATAACTTCATCATGCTAAGAAATTACCCATAATTTCAGCATGCCAAGAAACTACTTCCTAGAAAGTCACACATGCAAGGTATAAAGAGAGATAAATGTGAGTTATCGAGAGAGATAAGATCTTTGCCCTTCTTTTTTTCCTTCTTGTTCTTCTTGTCCTTCGCTTGGATTCCCATAAATTGTTTTTCTTGTGAGAGCTCAAATTAGTGCCTTTGTGGAGGAGGTTGAATGCCTTTATATAGTGAAATTCCTATCCAAAATGAGTGCATCTCGTCATTGGGATCAATTGAATTGAGGGAGAGATGACTTGACTATTTTGGATAAAAAAATCGAAATTAAAATTTCAAAATTTTCTCCTTTAACTCTAACATGAAGAATATGTCTTATAATAATTATTTCAAGGGGTAAATAATAAAAATGACATGAATAACATGTATTACAAATTATTTATGCATTATAAGGGATAAAATGTAAATTATGAAGATTAGACATAGCTACAAAATTGAATGCTCCCTCTTAGCTAGGGAGGTATTCATAATGACTAGACAGATGCTCCACTTGTGAAAACTTTTCTCTAAGAAAAGGTTATAACAAATTTTCAATAGCATCAAAATAATCTAGCTATGACAATTATGGTCAAATAACTTTTACACCTGGTACATCATTAACATCGAAAGGCTACCAGAAGTTTGGTTGGTACCTCTGATACAGGATGAATTCTCACCATAATTTTGGTCGGTACTCCTGGCACATGGTACAACATTTAGAATCAAGTAGTCACCATAATTTGGGTTGATACTTGACACATGGCATACCAACTAGTATTGTTCCACCATAATTTGGGTCATCATCTTGGCACATGGTGAATTACCAAAGGCCACACCCTTACCAAAGGAATCCATGTGGTGTAGAGCCTCCAACTACATGCACAAGATTGCATCCATGTGGTTGCAACCCAAACATCCCAACTAGGAGCATGCGGTCACAGATTCTGAGCCCAAATTGTTGGTCAGCCTCCAAACCACTTCCCAAAACCTCCTATAACTTCTTAGATTCATAAATGACATAACAACAAATCTAGACATACAAATTTGAAAGAAACACTTGACCTAATCAGGCCTAACCATGACAATCATTTCATCAAACATATTAAGAACATGTAATCTACAGGTCATGAATGCATATATGAGCATAGGGGGTTTGATAATTATCTTAAAATCATCAAGAAGGTCTAATTCCATCTCATAATATATGTAATAACATTTTTTTAGGTTATGCATTCATTAACCATTCATCAACAAATCAAACACTTCAAGAGCCATAACTAGAACCTGTTACGGAACCATGCTTATAACCAACATATAAGGATAAAAATAATAATAATAATAGAACAACCATCAAATCCACATAATCACAAGTACAATTACTGGTTAAATACAAGAGGAAAAGATATCCTATTAACATATGCAAAATCCATCCAAGTTAGGGACTTCCACATACCACCTGACCGTAGATTCAGTTGAACCAAATGTTTATTTTAGCCAATCATTCTCATGCCATATTCTAAGCATGAATGTGGGAATCAAGAAAAAACAACTAGGGCTTCTCGAATATTAAACCACATCCACCCTCAGGCTTTACTGCAATCCTACTAAAACCAATTAAGGGATTCCTAAGCTAAAAATAATCTTCGATGCCTCAGAGTTTCTTCACAAATACCTTGAGGAATTTTCTCATCTCCACCCTCAAGCTTTACCACAGTCCTACCAAAACTAAACAAGGTATTCCTAGGCCCTTGGGAATGTTCTTGGGACCACCCCACCCGGTTCTAAAACCATCTAGAAATCCAAAGCTCAATCGAATGAAGAAACCCCATTACACCTTGGATATCTGGAAATGGCAAGGTGATGCGCCTCATAAATGGGTAATTATATGCGCTCATTTTACCTCCTAACCTAGTCAAATCAACCATTCTCTTATCTTATTACATGATTTTCTAATTATATTTATGCTTATAGAGTGAGTTGAGTTAGTTATGATGCCA
Source organism: Pinus taeda (assembly GCA_000404065.3). Lineage (NCBI taxonomy): Eukaryota > Viridiplantae > Streptophyta > Pinopsida > Pinales > Pinaceae > Pinus > Pinus taeda. The sequence goes on from APFE031161151.1 coordinate 47,255, forward strand.
TGTGGTCTAATATGTGTTTATTTCAGATTATTGATGAATTTTGAGGTCAAAGTCAAGGATCCAGTGGAAAAATGGCAGCAATACCTCAAAGTAGAAAAAGGAGACGACTTATAGGATGGAATCCTCCTCATTTACTACTCCTCACTTCAAATTCCCTTTCATTTAGCTTGGAGTACAAGTAGCCAAAGTCATGCACTAGAAGGCAGACGAGCAAGTGGAGGAGGACTGATGATTATCTTGAGTTTTGGGAGCCAAGCCTCCCTGATTTTAAGGAAGATATTGGTAGCTTTAGTTGTATAAGTAGAGAGGCCCAACCCATCATTAGGGCCAGATTTTTGTCGAATTTTTGGTGGATTTTTGCTTATGTAAACTCTACTCAACTTCGAGCTTATTTCTTGTGACAATTTCATGTAATTTTGCTATGGTTTTGAAATAAATATGGAATCTTTTTCAAGCTAGCATTGATTTACCTCAGAGGGCTGAAGCTCTTGGGTTAGGGCCCAATCCAAGCAACCAAGCTCCTCTTTACTTGTATTCATATGTTTTATTTCAGTTTGTAGATTAGGTTGCTATTAGAAATAATTCTTTCATGGTTAAGAATAGGTTGCTTTGATGATTTAGTAGTTTTCTTCCATTTGTGCTTTCATAGCAGGTTAAGAAGTGTTAAATAAAATATTAAAAAGGCTAGCAACAGTGCCTTAGCCTCTCTTCCTCCCTTTGGGACCATGATTTGAGGCAAAGACCCTTTTGTTGCCACAAAAATACAGATTTACCTTCTTCATAGGACTTCTAGTGTTTACAGCTTTCTAGTGGTTAATAGTCTAGTTTTGCTTTGCTTCAAGACTTCTTCATCATTATCACTCCTTTAATTGCAATAGTATTCATTCGTTCTTTCCTTTCTTGCAATAGTTAACAACATTTCTTTCCATAGATCATAGTTTAGACTAGTTTGATGGAAAACTCTGTTTTCCTAGATGTACTTATTTCATTGCTTGCTTGATCTTATTGGTTGATTGTTAGTTGTTTATGTAGCAGATATCTTCTAGCAGAAATCCATCCTATCAGCCATCCCATCCTCCATCTAATCCATTCCCTACAGGTCGCCCAAGTCTCCCCTCAATTTTTCCTTAGTTTTCTGCATTTTCCATAGAACTTCTTCCTCTTTCCTTGAGCAAATCCAATCATCTTTCTCTCTCCTAATGATTCTTGGTAGACCCTAGGTGCCCCATCACCACATTCCAACCTTCATCCACCTTTTTCACCCACTCTCACACCATCAAAATAGTCAAAACTACTCTTGGCCTCCTCTTATAGGCCTCCTGTAGAACCTTGTTTTTCCTCCTGTAGTTTTCATCTGTCCTCCTGTAGATTTTCCTGTAGGCTTTCTTTTGAAGGCTGAGTGTGGGAAAAGCCTCCAGAAGGCCACCTAAGACCTCCCAAGATCCATCCAAATGATCCTACATCCTCTCCAGTCCCAAAACCACACTCCAATGCCACTTATTCGCTACCACATTCACAAACAATAAATTACATGCATGTAAAATTCACATAAAAATACATAAGAATCCAAAAAGATGTTTTTTGCTCATTTACTTCCAGAAATAGCTTAGTTAGGTGTTGTTGACTTCTTTAAATAGATAATGGCATTCTTTTCATGGTTTTCATAGCACTTTCTACAAAAGTAGAATTAGTTGGTTAATTAGGGTTTACTTGGTTTGCTTTACCTTTCAGTCTTTCACCTTTCTACAATTAGAGTAGTATCTGTAGAGTAGTCTTTCTCTCCTTTCATCACATATAGAGCTTCTTCTGGAATCCATAGAATTTGGCTTGAGCTCCTAGTGACTTTGCACCATCTGGCCAAGTGACAACCTACAGTAAGAACTAGTACTTGTGCATACAGCACCGTCGCTTCCAAGTTTGTTACGAACTACTGGGTTGATAAGAGCAAAGTAGGTAGCCCAGGAGTTACAACATTATTGCTACAATACTGGTGCTCACCACTTTTTGGCGTCATTGCCAGGGAAGCGTCAGAGTATTCTGTGATTACTACTTTCTTCTAATTTTCTTCTTGCAACATTCTGCTAATAGTTTATTTCAGAAAAATTAGAATAGTCATTTTCCTTCTTTCAGTTCTACATTTCTTTTACTTTCCTTTTCAATTATACAATTTCTATTTCAACAAATTCATTTTAGTTAGTTGCAAATTGTTTTGTTCAATCAATTTCAATTTTGCAAGTACTATCAGTGTGGAGAAAAAGAAAAAAAAACTAACCAAAAAGATTTCCTTTCATGCCTCGTAGAAATAGAGATAATGCAGGAAAAAAATTTGCCAACACCCCCACTACCTCACATAGCCACCCTTCTCTCTTCTTCGGTGGCTGCAATCAAGAATAACCCTTAGGTGAATAGCCAGACATATTTGAAGAACCTATAGGGGAAGAAGAAGAAGAAAACATTTGTTTGGAGCCAATGGCTTAAAACAAAAATGCTAGGGTGAATGAAGAGAGAATAGAGGGTACCTTTTGTTGGGGTCCAGGTGTGAACAAATTTTTCACCCTATTCTGACATTAAATTGTCAACCCAGTGTGTGTATCCTCTTCAAGGAAATGTGCAATATATATGCAGGAACAAAGCTCAACCCATTCCATCCAAGGGTTCGCAACTATACTCAAAGCATGTCTGAAAGATTAAATGAATATGAAAACCCCAAAAACAATTACAGGAAATAAGGAACTGTAATTGCAAACATAAACTAGAAAACAATATATACATGAGGACGCAACACCTAATCAGGAGATCAGGCCTAGCTCTCTGATTAGGGTTGCATTGGTCATGAAGAAGATTGGAGCAGCAAAATAGATGGTATTTTATTAATCTGTAACAAGTGATTACAATAGCGATGGGAGAACCCCCATTCACAGGAACAATCTGCATTTTATACATAGCGGGGGAGATTAACAAATCTCCTTGAAACATGGTAACTCTAGATTTAGAATATACATCAGTTGAAACAACATCATCACCAGATGTTCGAGATGAAAAAAAGGTCCAAGAATAGTTCTAGGGAATCGCGACTCTAGCTGCGCAGCCTCCTTATGGCTGGCCGTTACTAGATTTGTTACGAAATGTTGAAGTGAGGGTTTCTACTCTCCAAACTGCAGTGAAACATATGTTTTTAGAACCAAAAATAGATAAGACTCCGTGAATTTACTTCACTAATTAAAATATTCCAATTGGACAAGTCAGGGGAATTTACCTTGTATATTTGGCATAACAACACAAGTAAATGAGTACAAAAAGGTCAAAAAGGATAATAGAAATGGACAGAAAGATGGTTCAATTTGGTACCCAACATCTGCCCCCAACTAGCCTTCTACATGTCCTCATGTAGTCCACTACCTCCACAAGTCTGGATTCTGTAGGCTGTAGGCCTCATGGAGTTGGGTGAGATCATATTCTAGGGCCGTCTCTATCCCTGGAGCTATAAATATGTCCGAAAGGAGGATTTCCTCCCACCAATCCCTTGGAACAGTGTAAGCTGGAGTATAAATTTCGATAGGCAACCAAAGAATAGGAAACTGAAACTGAATCCCCATCCACCAGGCCCCCAATGTCCTAGGTACTCTGGTGAGTAGTCATGCAATATTTGGTGCCCCAAAAGGTTCTCTGTTCTGAGCAACTATAGGTGAAATCATCCATCTTCTCTGACAACAATCAAGGGCCTCTTTTTGAAAGGTGGTGAGTTACATGACACAAAGTTCAAGACACCATCTTTGTGTCCTCACCATTCTTTCCCTGTTCTCTCCAATTCCCAAAAAGATATTATGCTTATTGAACATTGTGACTGACCTCTCATGTTCTCCTCTTACTATAAATGGCTTCGGAATTTGATTGGATTCGAAAGTATTACAAGCCTTCTGCCAATGAATTTGATTGAAAGCATAAGAGCTAAGGGCCCTTAAATAGATGTGGCCTACATAAGGAACCAGGTTAAAATCTCTATCCAAATGTAGTAAATACCTGTGCAGGTAAAATTCACACATCAGATGTTGAGTGGGTACGTCATGAATCCTCAAGATTCAGAGGAATTGTATGCCATCTTCTATCTCATAACTGATCTCAGTTTTAATACTTTCCATGCAAAATAAAAGGAAACATTCATGCAAAAGTAAACAATAACAAGAAGCAGGGGGCCGACATGCCATAACCTCTTACACTAGCCTAAAAATCTGCTCCTTGTCAGCCTTCAGCTTTGCCACTTGTATTTCCAGCTACTCCATCTTGAGTTGTTGCTTTGCATGCCTTAGTCTCATAACATTTATGCGCTCCACATACCCAAATATGGTTGTGGAGGCTCTTTCCTCAGTCCTTATGATCTCACTTTTGTATTGAGCCGCAGTAGATTTCCAAGATTGTATTTCAGCTGTTAAGGCATGTTCCTGATCTTCAAACATTCATTCGACCGGGCCTGTTTGAGTGGTAGCGGAGGTTGTGGCTATCAGGTCCACTTGAGTTTCTACTTCAACCCCGCTGGTCTTGGACTTTTTGGCTTGTCACTTATACTTCTTTATTTGTTTCTGCATTCTGTGCACCTTCTTTCTCAATTTCCTTACCTCCATTTTGAGCCACATTGTCTCCTTAAACTACAACTGATTCTTTTGCTTAACTAGAAGTCTCACTACTCACACAACTCTATCCATTCCTATTTAATTTGTACTTCCTCCACTTCGGCAGCTGGAGGTAAATCCTGCGGACCCTCTTCTGATGTGCCCATTGTTAGGTTTTCCTCCAATGCCTACCTTTCTTCACTCTTTTCATGCTTCACAAACTTCTCACCAGGTTGTGTCGTTGGCTCATTAGTCGGGACCGCTTCGCATGGTCCCTCCTCTTCAATAACAATGATTTCTTCTTCATGTGTGTTCACCGTGACGAGTGATGCCCTGACGAGATGTTCTCCTACTACTGTGCTTGTTGGGATCCCTTCTGGTTCTTTAGCCTCAGGAACCCTTATCTCCTCTCTCTTTTTTGACTCTGAGGTGCCTGCCGCATATGCAACATTCACCCCGTAGGATTGTGGCCTTTGTGACAGATTTAGGGCCACAGGAACAATGAACTCTTCTCCTTCTTCCTCCATGGGGAATGGGTTATCCTCACTCCTCTTGAGATAAAGAAGGAAAACTGGAATGACTCCTCAACATTTGGCCTTGAAGTCGACGCTGGTTCTTGTGGGTCAGCGTCGACCTCACACCCTGATTCTCTCGGCATTTCCTCCACGGGTCCCTCTACTCTATACCCTTCTTGTCTTTGTTCTCCCTCCTACATGGGTTCTATGGTCGGAGTGGTCATGACCTCCTCTGCAATCATATTATCCTCCTCCATCAGCTCCATGATGGTAGGAGATCCTTGTGGAGTAACCCTGGTCACCCTATCAACTACTTCGTCCATGCTGGCCTGTTGTGGGTCTGCTTCCATGGTTACCATATTATCAACTTTCTCTACTAGTTACATAGGCAAGGCTATTTCTTGTGGGACAACCTCAGCCATGGTACTAGTGGTCCTTTCTATATTAGTCCCAACATCTACCATCAACTCCACAGCTTCGGCTTGCTCCTGGGGACCCGCCTCATCTCCAAGTTCTTCTATTTCCATTTCCATTTCTTTGGGCTCCTCCTGATCAGAATAATCATCATATTCTTCATCCTCCTCCATAGCTTTAGGTTCTTCTACCCTAGCAGCCACAACAACTACTCTTTGTTCCTTTGTGGAATCCCAAAACAGCTCCCATGGAATCAGGATTTGTCTAACGGCATTCATGATCAACAGCTAAACCAACTCGTGCTGAGTGATGACCGCCAATACCTGTCACAACCCTTGAGCTGAATGTGCCATTAAGTGAAGGCTCCTTAGTAGAAAGTAGGGCACATTCATTGAAAAAGCTTCTACTTGTTGAAATCGAAGGTGGGCAAGTATGCGGAGATGGTATTTGAATATGGTGGAGTATCTTCCTTCGCACGTCATATATTTTATGACGAACTTTGCTACTTCTCCCAATGGCTTTGGCAATGAGTTTTTGTCATACCTTGGACCCTTCTATGTAATGTTCTCCCCCGCTTATAGAAAGGCCTTAGGGAATTCTAGGACGACAGTCCTTCTGGAAACCCATCATTGCCTGACTTGAGGAAGCCCACTGACTTCCATGATGATTTCCTCTGTTACAGGGATCTCAATTCTTCGGACGCGAGAGCCTCATTATCCCTGGTTCAATGCAAATTCTGCCATCAATTCTTCATTTGATCCCCTCAACTTGTCGAAATACACATCACACCTGCGTTCTCGAAAACTTGCCACACTTCCTAATTGTTCCAAATTCTCCTTGTGTCTTCAGGTTCATGTCGAATGGATCGGACACCCATTATTGTAGAGGCAAAATCAACACGATGATTGTAGTTGGCTAGCAAGGGAGAGTGATAGGTCTCCAAACCATTGGAAACTGAATAATCGTCATGGTCGATTTGGAAACAATCAGATAAACAATACTGGTACATTTAGAAATGATGACAAATTGAGGTGGTACTGTAGGATGTTTTTGAAATTTAATGCTGCGTGTTGGGAGGGTGACTGATACGACTTTGGCACGTAGGATTATGCATCCCAACATATCAAAAATGTGATTACAGAGTACTGAAATCATTAGATTTAGTTGGATAAGGATCATGTGTCATAAATGCTTTTTCGAGGTACACCATCATTCATTATGACGGTTCCCCCCAACATAATTACGATCGTCCATGGCATGTTTCAATTTCCTTTTTGGAATATTTAATTAAATCCATAAAATCAACAGAGACGTACCTGTGGACCTACCTTATGGTGGAGTAGCAGCAAACATTTTGATGGTGTAACAACAAAATGTCTGACGGAGTAGCAACAATCAGCTAGTATCAGTATAGGGAGTAATGGCAACAGTGAGTAACAGCAACAGTGAGTAACAACATAATGAGTAATGGTAGCTATAGAGTAATGGCACTAGTGGAGTAATGACAGTTGTGGGGTAATGGCAGTTGCGGAGTAATGGCACTTGCGGAGTAACGGCAGTTGCGGGGTAATGGCACTCGCGGAGTAACGGCAGTTGCAGAGTAATGGCACCTGTAGAGTAACATCAGTTGCGGAGTAATGGCACCAGAGGAGTAACGATAGTTGTAGAGTAATAGCAGCTATGGAGTATTGGTAGTTGCAGAGTAACATCAGCTACCGAGTAACGACATTTACGGAGTAACGACACTTAGTGGAGTAATGGCACTTAGTGGAGTAATGACAACTACAAAGTAACATCAGTTACAGAGTAATGACAGTTACGGAGTAACAACACTTAGTAAATTAACAACACTTAGTGGAGTAACAGCACTTAGTGACACACCAGTGGAATATAGCGATGTCTTTATAAGGGAAATGGTAGAGTAGCAACACCGAATGTTTTATTTCTCCTTGTCATATTTCTTCCTTATTCCTACAAAAGACAAACAAGTAAGTAGAAAACGATATTATATATAAGTTTTTTTTTTTAATATTTTTTTTTCTTGGGATAGAGTGAGAGTATCTTCTTTTCCAATGACCATTAAATCATATAAAGTAGAAATATTTTTAACAAAGGCATCTTTAGAGGCTGGCTGGTGGTATAATTTTAAATGGTGTCTGTTTACTAAGAATGAAGTACGGTTTTCATCTATTATACTCAGTCTAACCGTTCCATTGTTGAACATTGCATCCACTCGATATGGACCCATCCTGTGAGTGCAAATCTTTCCTTTGAAATCTTTAAATTAGGAGTGATATAGTAACGCCCAATCCCCCACATGAAACACCTTAGTTTTGATAAATTTGTCATGCCATTTCATTTTGTTGTTGAACAATAGTAGTTTTCTGGACAACTACTACTCGAATCTCATCCAACTCGTTCAACTATTCCAGTCGGTGTTTCTATGATTTTGATAGATCTAAGCCTACCTCTAGAGCTGTTCTGAGTGTACTAATCTCAAATTCCACCGGAAACAAGGGGGATTTCCCATAGACTAATTCAAATGAAGAAAACCCTGTTGTATTCCACCATGTTGTTCTGTATGCCCATAAAGCTTCCGGAAGTTTTCGTGCCCAGTCCCGGCCATGGATTGCTACTGTCTTTGTCAAGATATTTTCCCATACCTTGTTTGTGTTTTGTACTTGTCTATTCACCTGGGGATGATAGGGGGTTGTCACTCTATGTTTTACCGCATACTTATACATTAACTTTTCTATCATATGGGATGTAAACTATGATCCACCGTCTGATACAATTTCCCTTGGAGTCCCATACTGGGCAAAGATTTCTTCAAAAATAAAATATGCCACTACCTGCTCTGTTTCCCTCATGATTGCTCTAGCTTCCACCCATTTAGTTACATAGTCAGTACAGACGAAGATGTAAGCTTTCTGATGAGAAGGTGGGTTAAACGACCCAACAACATCGATGGCCCATTTCTCAAATGGTTCAAGGACTATCTGGGGTTGAAGAGGCATTTCATCTGCTTTACCAGGTTCTCCCATCTGTTGATAGCTATCACACCTTTGTACATAATCACAATCATCACAGAAGATGGAGGGCTAGTAATATCCCATTTGCAGCACCTTATGACCTATTCTTTTATTTGCAAAATTTCCTCCACAGGGTCCATCGTGTGCAGCTTTTAATATCTCGAAAATATCATCTTCTGCCACACAATGCTGAATATGTTGGTCAACCCCTATATGGAAGAGATATCTTGGCATCCATGAATATCGGGTACTCTGGTGAATGATTTTCCTTTGCTCCTTGTAGGATAGATGACGAGGTGCTTTACCTGTAGAAAGATAATTAGCAATATCTCCATACCACGGAGTGTTAGTAGAAACTAAAAAAGAATGCTCATCCAGAAAGTTATCTTCAATTGGTGTATCCTTACCATCATGTTCTATCGTAGATAAGAAATCTGTAACCACGTTATCCTTCCCTATTTTATCTACTATGGTAATATCAAATTCCTGTAGTAGCAACAACCATCTTGTAATACGACCAGGGGTAATGGGTTTGTTCTTTAGAAACCCGATGACTGCATGATCAGTATGCACAAAAGTAGGATACCCAGTAATGTAGTGCTGGAACTTATTGATCACATAAATGACAGCAAGGAACTCCGTCTCAGTCACTGTGTAGTTTAATTCAGCAAGAGCCAAATTTTTACTAACATAGTAGACTATGTAAGGTACCTTATCCTCTTGTTGTCCCAATTGCTATTTGAGAGGCGTTTGTATGAATGTGGAAAGTTAGTCCCTAGTCTAGTCCTCTAAGGATCAGAGAATTGTAGACTAATTCTTTAATCTTTGTAAAGGCTGCATCACAGTCATCTGACCACACAAATTCTGAATCTTTTGTTCGTAATTGAAACAGTGAGTGTGCTACTTTTGTAAAATTTTCTATGAAACATCTATAATAACCAGCACAACCAATGAAACTACGTACTTGTGTGGGCGTCTTAGGTGTTGGAAAGTGCATAATTACCTTTATCTTTGTTGGGTCCATCCTAATCCCTTCAGCTGAGAGCAAATGTCCCATAATGATACCCTCTTCCATCATCATGTGGCATTTTACTATACTGAGAGAGACATGATCTTATATACATCTTCCGAGAACTTTTTATAATCTTACCCAAAGGGCAAGTGATTGAGCCTTCGGCTCAATGAGTGAGCCTTCGGCCAGCCAGCCTTGAGCCTTCGGCCAGCCTTGAAGGGGGCCCCATCACCCCACCTTCCGACCAACAACCAAACCAAACCACCTTTGGTTTATCTTTTATAGATTTCATCTTTCCTCTTCCCATTTATCCCCGGCATCCTTCAACCCTCCAACATCCTTCGGCCCTGCCAACATCCCCTTTGGTTTATCTTTTATAGATCTCATCTTTCCTCTTTCCATTTCTCCCCGGCATCCTTCCCCTTTGGTTTCATTTTCCATCTTTCCTCTTCTCATTTTCACCCTTTCCATCTTCTACAAAAGTTGGATGCATAAGCATAGAGCCACTAACTCCTCATTGCGATTAACCCCCACAGATTGCCTAGTTGTATCCTGGTTTGTTTTATTTATTTATGCATGTTTTATAGCTTATGTATTAAAATCATCCATATAGATTTCAACATTGTCATCTATCAAGTCAGACAAGATTCCCAAAATTTCCCTCTGGAATGTTGCAGGAGCATTACATAGGCCAAAAGGGAGGACTCGATATGTAAATGTTCCCTAGGGACATGTGAAAGTGGTCTTGTTTTGGTCCTTAGGAGCAATCTGGATCTGGTTATATCCACTAAACCCATCCAGAAAAGAGAAAAATTTCTTGCCAGCCAGCGTGTCTAAAACCTTATCAATAAATGGAAATGGGAAATGGTCTTTCTATGTCACCTTATTTAATTCTCGATAATCTATGCAGATCTGCCATTTTCCATTCTTCTTGGGAACCATTACTAAAGGTGAGACCCATTGGTTATCTGAGATAGGATAAATAAAACCTACATCCAGTAATTTCTGAAGCTCTTCTTTCACAACATTTTTCAGTGCAGGGTTCATTCTCCTCTGAGGTTTTCTTAGAGTACAACAATCTTCCTTGATATATATGTGATGGGTGCATAAGCTGGTAGGGATCCCCTTCATATCTACATAATCCCAGGCGAAGGCCTCTTTATGCTTCCGCAAAACGTCTACAAGTTGCTTCTTTTGGGATTCTGAGAGTTTTTGATTGATATTCAAAGGTTTCCTGGGTTTCAATTCCACTTGAACACTTTCATGGGGTGTATTAGCAGGTGGCTCCTCTAATCCTTCTATTGTATTCATCCTTTCCTGAGTCTCACAGCTTAGGATAGATTCAAGGATCTGCTGGTTTGGTTATGAAACGGAACAAGGATCGTCCATGAAAGAAGTGATTACATCGTATTCGAATTCCATTTTCAACTAAAGGGCCTGTCCAATAGTGAGGACTAGTCTCACTTCTTCATCTATTGTTTCAGCCTCTACCACAGATACAAATTTCTTGCCGCCTATTGGTTTTATTGGTAAATTTGATTCTGTCAGTGGATATAACACTAAATTCTTAGTTTTATGTCCATTAGAGATAACCATATTTCTTGATCAACACCCAATGTAAGTGTCTACAGTGGCCAGCCATGGCCTACCCAAAATCAAGGGAAGATCACCCACTGAAGATTGTGTATGTAATACCAGGAAATCTATGGGGTAATGCCGTGAATCCACTGAAAGGGTCATGTCTTCCAACTTCCCTATAGGTTTGACTGTAGATTGATCTACGAGTTCAAATACTATAGGGTTATGCTTCATATTGCGAAGACCCAACACATGCATGGTTTTAGTGGTAATGACATTGATGGTAGCACCCAGGTCTACCAACAAATTTGGAATCTCTACCCCATTAATCCAAACTGTGAAAATTGGGTTCCCCAGGTCTCCATATTTCACTGGCATTGACTTCCCCATCATAAAGTCTGATAATTTTCCCATAACATGTATAGTGAGGGGATCTTTAGTTTTCTTGGCAGGTTTCTTTGAACAATATTCCCTGAGAGTCTTTGCATAAATTGGCACATATTTCATACCTTTTAACATGGGAATTTTAACAAATAAGTTATGCAATTCTCTTAATAAATCAAATTCAGCTTGAGGGCTCGATTTACTCATAATTAGTCTCTCTGGGTAAGGTGGTTCAAATTGATGTTGTTTAACAGGGGGCGCCTGGTTTCTATCAGTTTGTTTTGGCTCTGGCTCTGCCTCCTTACCTTCACTATCAAGTTGTTCAATGATAACTGGAGGAGGTTGGACGTTAAATATCTGACCTGAAAACAGATTCATTTCATACAATTCTGCAGTGGAGATACTATATTAAGGTAAGTTAAGAACATCGTCTTGATGAGCTCCCTTATTGTGAGGATTAGGGTTGGGTTGCATTAGAAGCTGAGGACGCGCAGGCTGGTTACCAGGAGGCACATTGGAGGGTAACTGGAGTTGTTGCTATGGTATCTGCTGAGGCATCTGCTGAGGAAACTGACCAGGAGGGGATCCTCACCAAGTTGGAGCCCATGAAGAGCTCGTATTGTCTTGAGGGTTCCACTGCTGCCAAGGTGGATAGAAGAATTGTAGCCACATGGCGGGGTAAGGCATGGTCTGCGGATTCATATTATAATTATTGAAATATTGAGATGGATCTAGGTACATACCTTGATTTCCCATCGATGGTCGAGGCTGCCATGGCTTCCTGGATCCCATGAGGTACAGTTGCTCCATGTCCTCCCTTGTTCCTTGAAATACTACTTTCAGGCCTGGCAAGGACGGGCATGAGCTTGTCGCATGATTGAGTTCACAGATTGCACATTCCTATATGGAATTTAGCATACATTCCCTTTCTGGGTGCTTCTTTCTACACTTCAAACAAAATATTGGCATGGTCCTATCCAGTTCTAGCTGCTTCTGTTTTACTTGTAGAGTGTCCATTTGTGTTGATAGGGTGCTGAGGATATATGTCCTCAAGTTGTCTAGCAGGTTCCCAATTTCCACCTTGGTAACGCCCCCGCCAAACCCCTTGCCTGTGCAAATACCCTGTCTGTTTCTTGCAAGCCCTCTTGAACACTGAATGCATAACTTACAAATAGCCTCAAAGCTTTCCTTGGAGATGTCTCCCTTTCCTACAATGTTCAGCAGTTCCATTGAGTCTTCGCGAAAAGCCCAGATCACGATAATTTTTAAAATTTTCCTATATAGATCAGAGTGTCCTGACCTTTGTAAGGTATAATTAAATCTTTCCACACACTCTTCCAGGCTCTCATCCTCTTTTTGTGTGAACTTAAAAGTTCCTACTTAATATTCCAAGATTTACAGTAATCCTGATATTTTTCCAGAAAATCTTTCTGCATATCCTCCCATGTGGTAATAGACTTTCCACCAAGGCCCATGAACCATCGCAGAGCCATTCCTTTTAATGTAGAACAAAAAATATCTAACCTCTGGGCATCCGTTGTGTAGTCATACCCCCGACACACTATGTCAAATTCAAACAGGAACATGTTGGGGTCTTCTAAGACAAGCCCATGAAAGGTTGGTAGAGCTGCCAATGGGATAGGCTTCATGGGTGCACCGACTCCCAGATCCCCAATCAGGAAATCGATGGTAGAGGTGGTGGGAGCCATGAATATCTTCCAATATCCGCTAGGAATTTCAATAGGCTCTGTGGAAGGTGGCCGAGGATTCCTTACCACTGGAATTTGAGTCACTTTAGCAACACTTCCTTGGTCCCTTGGTGATGTAAGTACCTCCTTATTCCCTTCTCCCTCATCTGAATGGGTTGATCCTTGGGCTATAGCCTCGTTTCCCTTGCTGAAACAGTCTAACCCTGTCGATGTTCTGCTTGCAACCTCTTCCTCTACTATCACTAGCATAAGATCCTCCTGATCAGTTCTATTGTTGGGTGTTTCTTCCACTGTTAGAGGGACCTGTTGTGTTGAATCATTGAAGAATGATGTAGACAGCACTGGTTGATTTACTGATTGCCCCTCAGACTTCACTCTTTGAGCCCTGGTCTCACAGCTACGCGAGAGGATGCTTCAAATTCATCCTTCGCTATGATTTGCTGGATATAGGTCTTCCTTCCCAGATCTAGTCCCCTCTTTGGGCCTCTCCCTTTGCCCTTCTTATTTGGTTCTTTTTTCATACAAAATTTTGGTATAATGAAGGGCCTTAGTATGAACCTACAATGCTTTAATCTTGGAGAAAGGTGTCAAAGGAATATTCCTTCCCCAAGACAAAAGAGTTTACAAAAAGAAAGGCAGCAAGAAGGAAGAAACAAATGTATAGGGTTCCAGGCCTGGAGAAAGGCGTTGAAGGAATCCTCCCTCCCCAAGACAAGAACCCAAAACAAACACACACCATGGGAAGCCCTACTACTTCCAAATCTGAAGCAGGGTGTCAAAAGACTCCTCCCTCCCCAAGAAAAAAGCTAGGGTTTTCCCCAAAAGAACACACAAGCGTTAAAAAAAAGAAATAAATATTACTTAGGGCCTAGAGCAGGGCATCAAAGGACTCCTCACTCCCCAGGACAAGAGAATGGCCCATAATAAAACAGAAAAGAAAAAATAAACAAGCAGAAAGAGTACCTACACTTAGGACCTGAAGCAGAG
>APFE031161163.1:4750-45491 GCA_000404065.3 Pinus taeda
TGCTACAGAGGCTAGTAAAGAAATGATTTGGTTACAAAGGTTTATGGGTGAATTGGGTGAGGAGCATGATATGGGCACGTTATACAGTGATAGACAAAGTGTCATTCATCTTGCAAAGAACTCATCATTTCATTCTAGGACTAAACACATACAACTCAAGTACCATTTCATACGATCAGTGTTGGAAGATGGAGAGTTGAAGCTGGAAAAGATACACACTAGCCAGAATCCTGCAAATATACTAACAAAAATTGTAACCAGGGAGAAACTGAGAATATGCTCAGTTTCAATTGGTCTTCAAGGATGACAATGAAGATGAGAAACAGCCAGGTCCAAAGAGGAGTCATTGTCTAGCAAACGAAGTAGCGGTGGAGTTGCTACAATCATTCTCCAAGTGGGAGATTGTTGAGTATGGAGCATGATTGTTTAGAGGTCTTTGTTTCAGCCAAATGTACACCCCAGGAAGTTTGTACACCCCTCCAGGTAGGGGGGTGCAGGAGGGACTTGTCCCCCCCGCGAGGGTCTAGGGGGTTTGATCCCCACCGACTGGGGGGTCCGAGGGCCAGCGGTCCCCTTGTGGGGATTCGGGGGCAGCGCCCCCAAAGCTAAAAACAAATGTAAAATTGCCTTGTAAAAGTATAGTAACTTCTAGTCATTCTGGGTCGTTCATTAGGCGGATGATCTGACAGTAGAACTTATGTTTAGTTTAGGGTTTTTTGCCCTATAAGGCAACCCCTATCTTTGTATGAGGGCATTGTATTGAGTCTATGTAATATATGTGTATTCGCTGAGCGAGAAGTAGAGAGGTGAGACTGTGAGAGAAAATAGAGGATATTACAGCAGAGCTGTTGTAGGTTGTGTCTCTTCATTTTGTTGGATAATAAAAAGGAAGGACTGACTGTTTGAGGTGGATGTAGCCCAAACTGGGTGAACCACGTATATCTGTGTCTCTCTTGTTTTATGTGTTTTCTGTGTTTATATTTCTGCAATATTTTATGTGTTCCATTGCTCCATAATATATAATTTTCTAACACAAAGCTCTGTAATTGCCTTCAAAATGATCTAAAACTAGGGTTGAGGTGAGAAAAATCACTAGAATTGTGGGATAATGGATTCTCAATAGAAATATATAAATCTACAGCCATAGACCTTCCTATGTTGGTGAGAGTAATAACTCATCACTACTAACCCTCTACCTTAGTTGATTGGTAGAAAAAGCTAGACCAGATATAGAAACCACCACCTTCATCCACGTTAAATTCATTCGCATGCACGTGCATGAATGTTGCTTGAGGCGGTGGGGTGGCAAGCTTGTCCCCAACACACTACCCATTCATGCTTCTAATCCTCATTACGATATTTTTATATGTTAAATAGTAGAAAAAATAATTTCTTTTAATTTTAATTTTAAAATAATAACAATAATTATTTCGATTACAAACTACTCATATATTTAAATTTAATAATAATCAAAAATATATAAAAATTAATAAATATTTAACTATCTATCTAAATACTTAAAAATTTAATATACTAATTGATTTTAAAAACATAGTAAACATCTACTTAGATAATTTAAATATTTAAAGTGTTATGAAACCTGTTATCACCTAAATCCACCTTAGGCTGAAGGAAGGCAAAATTCAGGGTAACCACAAACCACGTTCAGTCTAGTAGCAAGCCCTACCAGAACAGGAGAGGGCTCTCTACGAGTCACACTCAGTGAATAGATAAACGAAAAGGTCTGAGATGACTTACAGTGAACTATTTATCTTAGGCTAGTAAGTGAATATGAATACAAGGAGTGTTTTTTATGAATGACTGTGTTTCTAGGATGTTATGGGACCACTGGACCTCAAATGAACAGAGAATTTAATACAAAAGCACGGATTATTTCATGAGGCAAGATAGGCGAAAAGCATAGAAATTTAGTTTTAAGATATGGCGGAATGGAGAGATTGATTAAGAGGGTGAAAAGGGCATGGACAACATGAATCCTTTTCAACAGAAGAATCAACATTGTACATGAAATT
This sequence comes from Pinus taeda, assembly GCA_000404065.3. Taxonomy (NCBI): domain Eukaryota; kingdom Viridiplantae; phylum Streptophyta; class Pinopsida; order Pinales; family Pinaceae; genus Pinus; species Pinus taeda. The sequence goes on from APFE031161163.1 coordinate 6,784, forward strand.
TTTCCACAGGCAGAGCAATAAAATTGAATTCTACCTTAGCTAACTTAGAAAATTTCAATGGAAGTGAATATGAAATGAGCTATGAAACATAACAAGATACATATGAAACATAAGAGACACATTTGCTACACTAACAAACACAAGAATCTCATGAAACAGAGCCACTACTTTTCATTAATCCTCTGTAAAAATGTACAATGCAGAAATAGAGTTTCTTTCCCACAGTCTCCCAGAAGTTACAAGCCAACCAACCCTTTGCAAATGGTTTGCATACAATATATAGAATGTGCCATGAAGAGATGGAACGCCCAAGGGTTGGGGAGTTACTCGAATCATTACAAACTGAAGGTGGAGAGCCAAACAGCAGCTACAGGTGCAGCGCCACAAATATGACAAATGGCTTGGTGGCCCTTTGCCTTCCTTTCCCACTTGGATAACTGACCATTTGGAGTGAATATACTTATAAAACTGACTTAGGTGCCAAAAAAATGAAGTGCATATGAGTGGACCCATTTACAAAAAGTCGGGAAGCGAAATTTTGCGAAATGGAGGCATTCGGCCTTTTTTCCTATATGCGTCGCGCTCCTTTCCTGTATGCATCGCGCCACTTTGAAGCCAGTTTTGGGGAACTTTCGGAAATCCAAAATGAGTGTAGGATAGCTCGTTGGAAAGACCTTTGAGTATAATTTCCAACCCCACTGGAATTTTTGAATTTGGAACTCATTTTCCCCTCCAAATCTTCATTCTCCCAAGACTGCTTCCTGTGTGTCAAAATAGGGGCAGTGAGGCCATTTTTGAGTGTATTTTGCCCTTTTGGTGGCCAAGATCTTCTCCAAATTTCTTGCTCCTAGTGCCAGTAATTTTGATTTTTCATGCCGAATTCGAAAACGCAAACCATTTCTCATTTGGAGCTCCCAATCTTACGCGTCGCGCCGGTGGCACGGCGCGTATAGAGAAAAAACCTGTTTTTGTGCCAAAATTTGTCGTGCAACCAAAATTTTCCCAAATTCTTTGAAATTTGGGCTGGAGGTCCTCTATGAAGTGCTATGTTGTGCCAAAGAAGCTTCAGCCAAGATTCGAAGCCGATCTTGCTCTTTTTCCTTTTTTGCTTCCTTTGTTGCTTCGCTTAATTTATCCTTCAAGCTCCTTATTCGAGCCTTTGCGCTCATGTTCTGTGCCCTGTAATGACAAGCCATCCTCCTCAGTATGGCTTTGTCCCTGTTTTCCTTCTCCAGCTTTTTCTCCAAGTGTAGATTGACCCGATCCAACCAAGACTCACGGTCATTGTTGATCTCTTGCTCCAAGGTAGTGAGATCGATCCCTCTCTGCTGGACAGCTTGTCGATTTTCACAAATGCTTTGCAGCTCCATGATCGTCTGTTGGTCCTCAAGCTGTTTGTTTCTCTGCTCCAGATACTTGATGACCCATCTAGCCCTCTCGAAATTCAGTATCAAGTCTTTGATCTTCGTGTCCTGCTCCTGAATGGTCATCCTAAGTTTGGCATTTTCTGCCTCTGTCTCTTCATCCGGAATGAGGATGACATCGGTCTCCTGTGCACCTGATGGCCCCTCATCATGCACGGGCTCCTTGCCCTTGTCCAATACCTGTGTAGTGAAGCCGGAAGCGAGGCCCCTTCCACCCTGGGTGGAGATAACACTCGCTTTGCTGCTGCAAATAAGTTCCTACTGCCTTTCTGATATGTGACCAAAAATGGTATAATCGTGGTCTCATGTTGTTAAGAAGGACCACCCAACTCCTGCTTGGGCTCTGATAGTACCTGTGGTGTGCTGAAGAAGTCACGGGAGATGAAGTCCTCCCAAGAAATGCCCTGCAATCCCAACTGATGATCTACTAAAATCCGAATGAGAGCAAAGTGATAGACAATGTTAAGTTGCTGCTGAGGGGTCTTATGCAGCATGAAGGTGCTCATCCTCTCTAAATTCCTGCATATGAAAAACGGGAGGTTCATCATCCTCACCCTGGTAAAGTGCATGAGCAGGCGGATATGATAGGCATACAATCTAGAGAACCTCCCCTCACAACTGAAGTATTTCATGATCAACCTCATGAGTGGAGCATACTCATTCTTCAAGTATTTGAAGGGAAATACTCTTGTGAGCTCATTCACGAATATGGTTTTGATGTAAGGCTCATAGTGATGCATTTCCACCTTCTTCTTCTTATGCCACTGCTCCCCAACATTTGGAATACCTGTTGCCAATTATATAGCTTCGAGTGTCAAGGTGAAAGTGACCCTGGCCAAGGTAGACTGACCTCCATGTAGATGAAGCACAAATAACCGGGCCAACTCATGATGAACTCTGACATTTGTCACCTTTTGACAAAATTCGAAACATGATAAGTACTGGAAGGATGACATGGCAAGATGGAATGCTTGTAACTCGGTGAGCGTAGTGGGTTCATCCCTGACATGTTTGCCACTCTTGTGGTGTCTCCTAGGAGCCTGCTCTTCTGAAGATGAGTCACTCTATGTCTCCCTCTCATACTCGGACGAATGTTGTGAAGACATGACTGCAATGTGGGCTGTGATTGGGATGCCCCTTTGATGATGGTGTGAGGTTGGGTGCCTTTGTAGTATTTGTTACCAAGGGGAACAATGAAACGGGGATTGTTAGGAAGGAAGTGATGAAATGGGAATAGGGGTTATAGGGAGAAATTTGTTAGGGATGTGGGAGGAGTTTGGGATTTTTGATGGGGTAGGGTTTAGGGTTTCTATTAAGCAATAGGAGGAGGGGAAAGGGAATATGAGTTTGGTAGTGTTAGGGCAGTGATGATAGGAAAAATGGCATAGGGGAACAAGGGAAAAAGATAAGGAAGGGAAAAGGGGACCTTGGCATCAACAATACAATTGCACAACCCTAGCAAAATGGTCTCTTGGTGTCTTTATATGGTTGCTTTAAGAGTTTTGTTTCATTTCCATCATTGGGCATAAAAACCACCATATATTTAACCAATTTGATGAATAAGTGAGTTAATAGAGCCTACCTTGCAAATTTATGTGCTTCACAAAAAAAATTGAGTGAGTTTGGCACGTTCTGGGCACTTTGCTTCTGTGCGTCGCGCCTCTGTTTGTGTGCGTCGTGCTCTTGTTTGTGTGCACCACGCTTCGGGTGTGCGCCGTGCCCTGCGTATGTGCCATGCGCGTTACAACTTTTAACTGGGGGCGGGGGTTGTGTGCGTTGTGCCCTGTGTGTGCGCCGCGCCCCTCACTGTGTGCGTCGCACCCTGAGAACTGACTCTCACTTGCTCCAAACACTCACCAACACACTCCAATCACTTTGCAATGTCTCCCACCAGTTTTGATTTGCACAATGCCTCTAAATTTGGTGGAAAACTTGTATATAAAGCTTTGGGAGAGATGAGTTTGATTTTTGCCTCTTCAAAAACCCATTTTCTAATGTTGTGTTGTGGCACTTTTTCACTGACTTTAGAACACATTGATTTTCACTTTCCCTTTGAAATTTTGGCTCAAATGACGAAATTTTAGGCACTCTTTGCAAGGATTGCACAACAGAATATTTGGCCATGGAAACCATGATTGCATCTGAAAAATCAACTAGCGACTTTTTTGCAAATTTTGTCATAAATGACACTGTTTGACTTTTCTTCAAAACGGAGTTTTGAAGAAGAGTCGGAGTATATCCACATGACGATGAAGCTTTCTGAACCATAACTGTGTAAAGGCCTTTGCTCTGGCCTCCATGGCTCTATTGGACATGTTTCAAGTACCAAATTGATGAATTCCTAGACCTAGACCTCGAAATGACCTTTGTCCTTTAAAGGACCAGACCCTGACTATTATGGACTTTGATGATGATTGAAAAAATACCTGAGCCAGCAGGAGCCAGATATGAGACTATAATGACCTCCTCTGTCAGAATATGGCATGCCCCTAGTGGAATACAACTGGGAGAATGGAGCGGGACACCTAATCATGAAATGAATAAAGAGTTTTGATCTCTGACGGAGGACTTGACCAGACCGACTCTAACAAAACCTTCAATATAACAATTGAAAATACGAGAAACTCTTCATATTGAAATGAGTGTTCTTAAACACTAGTAACAAACTTTTGTAATATTCTATGGATTTCCTTTGTACTATTTCATGGAGTTACTTTCCAGTATAGTGAGATTTTAATTTATTGTTATCTTTTCATATTGATATGGGTGTTCTTAAACACTAGTCACAAACTTTTGTATTATTTTAAGGATTTCCTTTGTACTATTTCATGGATTTCCTTTCTACGTCTAGTGGGATCTTCAACTTATTGTTATGATTATGTTTTAGTGAAGCCGAGAGATTTTAAACTATTGTGTGGGTGAGATTTTTATTAAAGATAAAATGAAATAATTTAGTATGAAAAATAATTTAGTTAAATTTTAAATTTATTATGTGATGTGGTTTTGTTAAAGGTAAAGAAGTGATTAATTGTGAAAGCTTTTTATTTTAAAGTTGGATGAAATTTAATAAATTTGTAAAATAATGTTTAGATAGCTTTTCAATTAAAGATAAAGAAGTTGTTCGAGTATAAAAGCTAATTTGTTTGAAGTATAAGAAAAATTTAAACATGAGTTTTCTATCGAAGTTAAAGGAGATGATTAAGTATGAAACTCGATTCCTTTTAACTTCAATTAGACTTTAAACCTATTATATGGCTAGGGTTTCAACTAAAGATAAAAGAGATACTTCAGCATGAAAGTCAATTCCTTCTAAGTCTAGTGAGACTTTAAACGTATTGTGTTATGAAGTTTCAATCAAAGACAAAGGAGACAATTGAGCATGAAAGCAAAGTCGTTCCAAGTTTAGCAAGACTTTAAACATATTATATCATGAGATTTCAATTGAAGATAAAGAAGATCATTAAGCATGAAAACGAATTCAACCTATTGTGTGGACGAGGTTTCAATTAAAGATAAATGGGATGATTGAGCATGAAAACCAATTCCTTTCAATTCTAGTGAGACTTTAAACCTATTGTGTGGATAAGGTTTGAATTAAAGATAAATGAGATGATTGAGCATGAAAGTCAGTGACTTTAAGTCCCAAGAGTTTAAACGTATTCTGTAGATAAGTGTTCAATTAAAAATAAAGAATATAATTAAGTAATACTATTTCGAGGGTATTATTTACCTTTAACTATGATTTTAAACCATGAAAAATGAAAATATTAAATTTTTTATAGAAATTAATATTTTTTATTTTCAAATTAAATTTATTATAAAAATTAATAAACAAAATTGTAATATTTAAATAGTAAGCTAATTTAATTCCGAAATTAAACATAAAAGACCAAACTATTTTCAGTTTATATATATATATATATATATATATAAATATATAATATATATATATATAATATATATATATATAATATATATATATATATATATATATATATATAATAATATAATTTTATTTCAAAAATATAATTATTACATCATATTTTATATATCTAAATTTAATAAAGTTAAGCATACTATATCTAATATATAAATTCAATAAATATTTGATAATCCATCTAACCATTTATAACTTTCATATATTAAAAAATAATAAACATTTAAAAATTTCTAATTTAAATATTGAAAGTGTTGTGAACCCTACTATTAAACTTACACATGAATATATTTGTTAAAAAGATAAAGCAATTCAAAACACAAAAGGTTCCATATTGATATGGACATTCTTGTCAGACTTCCTCTGGGGCAAGGGGAAGAATAGAAAGAAATGGGCCTTGGTAGCCTGGGAAAAGCTTTGCAAACCCAGAAAACATGGAGGTCTTGGTTTGGATGATCCAGAGGTTCTAAGTAGGGCTTTAGGGGCTAAACTTTGGTGGTGTTGGGTTAAAGAACCAAAGGCTCAGTGGGCTAGTATTTGGAAAGAAAAATATGCTAGTACTTGGCAAATCAACGATCATATAAGGATGTTTGGTAGTATAAAGGGCTCATACATCTGGAATAAGGCCTGGGAGAATAGAGGCTTAGTACAAAAGAACAACTTCTGGGAAATCAAAGAGGGAGATCTGGCACTATTTTTGGAAGACAAATGGCAACAAGAACCAATACTATTAAAAGAGGATTTTAAGGACCTTAAGATAGAGACAGAAGGCATAGGGTTATCTAAGGTTAAATATTTTTGGGATCAAACCAATAATGCAGGAAAATGGAGAAGTTGGAGGAATATTGTTTATAGGGAAGACAACCCCTTGAAAGCTAAAGGAGAGGCTCTTATGAAACTGTTGGAACAAAGGAAGATTCTAGTAATAGGGGGGCATGATCAGTTAAGATGGGGCAACAACAATGAGGGCACCTTTAATCTTAAGGAGGCAAAAAGCATACTCCTTGAGCTGGAATCTCTTGCTCCAGATGGATTTTTGCAGAATCTATGGAGGCATCAAGGATGGATGAAGATTAAACTCTTCATGTGGCTAGTTTATCACAAGAAAATTCTGACTTGGGACAACATTCGGAAAAGAGGGGTTCTAGGGCCTTCCAGATGCCATCTCTATGAGGCCCAAGAGGAAACTATGGAACACCTCCTCAACAATTGCATCTTCACCTCTAGACTGTGGGACCCTTTTGCCACCATCTTCCAAAAGACCGACAGGGATAGAGGGAGTATTATGAATACCCTAATCAATTGGAGGCGAAATTTTTCAGAATCTGAAATTCTTTTTACAACTTGGGCTCTCACACCTAACTTCATTATATGGAATGTCTGGAAAGAAAGGAACAATAGGATATTTAAAAATGAAAAGATATCCTTCCAATGTCTTTTTGAGCAGACCTAAAGACAACTTAGGGAGACGGTAAGTACGACTGCGAGAAATCCCCCTAAGAATCCACCTTCAGATGCTGAAATGAGAATTCTCAAACAGTTGGGCATGTAGGGGCTTATTCCTCAAGGCCTGGACAAAAAGGTTAGGATGATGGAAACGGAGCAAGACTATTGGCATCCTCCCGCTCAGGGTTTTCTGAAATATAACATTGATGGGGCCTCTAAGGGCAACCCGGGTATTACTGGAATTGGAGGGGTGTTAAGGGATGAATTGGGAAATATCCTTTCCATATTCCATTGCCATCTAGGCAGAGCCACTAACAACATGGCAGAACTAATGGCTATGGAGCAATGCTTAGAACTCCTAGTGAAGGAAAATCAGCAAAATGCGATTATCGAAGCTGACTCTGAGCTCATCATTAATTCGGTCAAAAGAATCAGTTAGGGCACAGGGCCGGAAAAGGTTTCTAAACATTGGAGGTTGATCCAAGTTTTTCAATGGATCCATCTTCACCTCATGAACTTACACACAGTATGTTTTAACCATGTATGAAGGAAGGCTAACAAGCTGGTGGATTTATTGGCTACCCAAGGAGTGAATTGTACCACTAGCAAGAGTCGTGATGGATTGGCAAGAATTGTCTCAGAACAGATTCAAGGAACAGTGTGGTTGCCAAGCAGATAAAGATATGATGGTGTATCGTAACAGAGGCATGGATGCTATGTTTAGTTAATTTGGTTCTGATATGAGTTGCAACTTTTTCCTCATTTTGACCCTTCTTCGGTTACACGAAGATTTATGTTGCCCGGGCAGTAGCCGAAGGGATAGGACTGTACTTCAAATAGGATCATCAACAGGTACAGAGAGGAGGGAATGAGAAGCCGGAATTCGAGCTTTTGTGGCGATCGAAATACCCCAAATTCTCTCCACGGGAATGTTATTTCGCTCGCAAAGTGGTTTTCTGGTCATCGGGCACCTTTCAAGCAGAAAGCGATTTTGAAGATTTGGGAGCGATACCATTCAAGTCGCTACACGTGGCCAAGGGGTGGGTACGAATACCGTCCTCATCGCACGCTAACCAGTGGTGCTTTAGGCCGATGTGATATGATTCTAGGTCGTCGGATCAAGCACGAAGAACAACGGCTAGGATTCATTGAGCATGTCAGTGGGACCGTGTGGTTAAGTGGCGTGCTTTTTGGCACTGTGATATCCTACTCTGTCGTCAAAACTATCTTGGGAGATCTACGGACAGGAACCTTCGAGCATGTCAGTGGGGCCATAAAGTTAAGCGTCGGCATTCTTGCACTGCAATATATTCCTCTGCCATTGGATCGGGCTTGGTGTTTTGACGGTGGAGATTATAGGTTTCAACATTGTTTTCTGTTTTAAAGATATTAGGTATTTCATTGGTATGAATGCTAGTCCCCCATTCGGGTTGTGGTGAGTCGAATGGCAAGCCTTGGTACAGTCTGGCATTTGAGGATTTTGTTGTTTTGTTGGTAGGGATCAGGGTTTTCACCCTTAACTCGAGGCCCTTAGTTGTTAGGTGGTAGTTTTTAACCGGTCCATGGATCCACTAGGTTGGTTGTAATCTATGTAAATTATTTTCTGATTTAATGATAAAGAAAGTACAACTCTTACTTTAGCAAAAAAAAAAAGATATGGACATTCTTGTCACCGACTTTTGTGTTTATTTTATAGATTTCATTTTGATTTTAGTGAGATACGTTTCATATTGATAGGACATTCTTGCTAGGTACTTATATATTATTTTATAGTTTTATTTTCGATTCTAGTGAGAATTTTAACCCTTTTTAATGAGAAAAAAACGTAACTTTTTGACTAGAAAAGAATACGTAACTTTTTTTCTCCTAGTCAAGTCTGGCCATATTTTTAATTATTGTGTAGATTATGAAAACAAATCATGTTTGTTTATTTGTCTATCAGATTTCACGTTCGTTTATTTGGAAGCAAATGATATTAATGCAAAATTATTTGTTTAGTAATATAAATATTGTTTATATATTTATTAAAAACCTATCATGCATATGAGTTAAAGGGATGATTGAACATGAAAGTTAAGTATGAAAGCTAATTTTTTTTAATTTAACTATATTTTAAATTCATTTATAGTTAAAAAATGTGATTGATTATTAAAGTTATTTCTTTTAAAGTTTGGTAATATTTAACAAAAAAAAATTAAAAATATTGTGTAAATGCATTTTCATTTAAGAATAAAAAAGATGATTAAGCTTGAAAACAAATTTCTTTTTAATCCAATAAAATTTTGTGTAGAAGAGTTTTTTAATCTAAATTAAGGGCAATGAGCGAGTATGTAAGCCAATTTGATATTCTCAATATTCTATGTCTTGATGGTTGATACATTGATATCTTGGCATTGCAATAAATTGATGACCCTATATATTGTTATACATTTAACAAAAATTTCTCTATCAATGAAACTTAATTGCGTAATTGATTTCATGTGTTTCCACTAGTTTCATTTTCACTATGGTTTATCTTTACAAAATGAAAATGCCTCTTAAGGCCTCCCAAAGGACAATTAATGAAGAAAAATATAGATTGAACTACATAAATATCTAAATGCCACAAGGTCTAAGAAATTAATGTGAGAAATGTATTATAGATTTGAAGAAAAAAGGGAGGACGACACAAAAATAAATAAATTATTTTAACATTTGGGATAATGAGAGATCCCTCTTCACAAGAAAACTAATCTATCTTTTCATGCAACAAAATAAGCCACTGAATATCTATTTAGAGAGATTGTTCAAGAAAAATAGGAAAATATATTTTTTCTAGTAATCAATTATTAATGTTATAAAGGAGGTTGTAAATCTTGTAACGACGACTTGATATTTCTATTAGTTTGAATATAATTTTGAAGAACTTGTGAGGTGGTGGCCTAGCCCTCTCGCTGACTTGGACAATAAAATAAGTTTGATTGATTTCAATTATTAATGGTTTGATTTCTTATCCGATTCGATGGTACCCTAGGAGATGGGTCTACATGTGACCGCGTATGTTCTGCTTGCTGGAACTGGACACCTATCCCTTCCTCGTTTTTCGTCCTCCCGCTCAATGTGTAACCCTAAACCCTACTTGGCTCGATCATTTTTCGTTTGGTAAGGAAGAGGCTTTGTGCGACTGTGCTCTGGTTGATTTCTCCCAAGGGTTATGAACTCGTCATGCTGGCACAATGTTGGTCCTCTGGACTGTAACTTGATCAATGGTAAACTCCGTATGCTCTGTTATGCTCTTCGATGGGTTCTCCGTTTGTTTGCTAGTCGTTTGATGGCTCTGGGTCGTTTTCCAACACTCTGCGACTATAAGTGGTATCCACTGTAACTCTGTAGTTTTGTTCTTCACTGATAGTTGTTAAGATTCAAACATTCCTAGCTATGATTGTGGTTTGTTGGCTTTACTATTCCCCTGGTCTTCTGCTTGTTTGCGCGCTCAGGTAACGGCCACGAGGTGACCCCGTTCTCGGCCTTGGTTCGTCGATTGTTCATGTATGCTCTCTTTCTGAGCTTCAATGCACTTTCACTTTTCTTTCTGTTGCTAACAGTTGCGGTCCCTTGTGACCAAGGTCGCTTACACCTTTGTTGCCTGTTGCCGTTTCCTCTCCGGCGTTTCGAAACCCTTCTTTTCTATTAAGCAAAACTTCTTTTAAGTATTCCTCCTCATGTTTCTTCTCTGAATGGGCTTCAACCTGTTGTCTAATCTTTTTGTTGTTGGTGTCTGCAGGTGGAGGGTAATCGTTGGACATCGGTCTTGGCTCCTTTGGCACTCCACTAGACCAGGTAGGGTCTCTCCACGGTCTTGCTATTCATCGACTGTTGTTTTGTTATGTAGCACGTTCTGGTTGCAACTATTTAGTAGTTTAGGTTGTTTGGCTGTAGATTCCAGTTACTGTAATTTTGGTTGAAAGTCCAATTCTGTAAATGAATTCGAGGGTTTGCAACTCGAGTATGTTTCCAGGGTTTGTTCCCAGGTACTTGACCTTCACTGTGTTGCTGTCCGGTTCATTTTATGTCTATATATATTCGAGAATTCCGAACCTAACTCTCTATTCACCTTGTACTTGAATCTTAACTTATCTTAATTAGTTTCTTGGGTTTGTGTACTGTGTGCCTGTAGACTTAATATCGAATTTTACTTTTATGAAAAGAATGATGGTCTCGCATATGAAATAGTGGACTTGTTACCTGGTTATGTGTGCGGTCTTCACATTTCTAGGTTCTGTATTTAGTGGCTGTGAAACTCTCTGTTCTGTTGCTTGTGCTTTCGTTCAGTTTTGGGTTATTGCCAACAATGCTCTCAGGTTCTCGTCGCTCGCCCTTGTTGTCTTTGCTCAGCCTTATAGTCTGTCACAGTATTTCTTCAACATACGAATGTTTCCTTTTGCCTTTTCAGATGTAATTAACATTTTGTTTGGAAATGCACTCAATGAATTTAGTTAGAAACAGGAAAAGAACTAGTTGCACATGGAAATCAGATTGTTGTAAAATAACACTTCTAAATTCTTTGCTGCTCTTCTATTATGGTGGGAATCAACCCTAAAATGATTTTTCTATTTGCTTTTATATGACTTTTTAAGAAATTTTAGAAAACTGTTAACAATTACATACAGTTACTCCAGAAACTGTCAATTTTCCATTTATTTGAATTCTAAGATTAATTGAAAAGGAAAACAGAGTTTTGTTTTTTTTCTGTAAATAAATAAAACAAAACCCCTTAACAGAAAACAAAACAAAACTGAAATTGATGCCATGTCCTAACTGTTGGCAACTTGAAAAAAAAATAAAACATAAAAAAAAGACAGTTTAGGTACGATGACCTGTCAACCAACCAAATTGTAACATGTAAGACAAACACTTGTCTTCATGTTTACCCTGATTTGGATGATCCTGCATCAGGCTCCCGGGGTAACAAAAAGTCATGGCTCCATTCCATGAGTTCCTCAACAGAATAGCCTACTCGTTGTATCTGTACCGCGTCCAGCCACGAACTGTCCTCAATGGGATGGTTCTTCCACTTGAAAAGGTACTGAAGGCACTCTTTCTTGCAAGTGCGTTTGGCCACTTGTGTGTCGAGAATTATCTCGATCTCAAGGGGCTAAAATGTAGGCATTTGCCTCATCCAAGAACCATTTTCAATCTAGGTGTCCCATTCTGGCCGTGCTGCACTGTCGTCTTCAGGACTGGCAGTAAATGGAAACAAATCTGCCACATTGAAGCTGGGAAATATGCCTATCCCTAGTGGCAACTGTAATTCATAGGCATTGGCAAATAATTTGCGAAGAATTTTTCAGGGACCAATCTTCTTGTATTTCAGCTTGTTATATTCGCCCTTAGGAAATCATTCTTTGCGTAAATCCGCAAGGACTTCATCCCCTACATTAAATTGTACTTCCCGCCACTTTAAATCTGCATGTTGTTTATATCTCTCACTGTTGTCCTGCGATTTCGACTTTACCTGCTCGTGTAAGTCGTTCATTTCCTTGGCGAAATCTCCCTCGTCAGCACTCCTTCTTTCTAATTTTTCCAGATCTCGTATCTCATGCACTCCGCGAGGATGTATGCCATACAAAATCTGAAAAGGATTGTAACCCGTGTTGCGATTTGGTGAATCGTTATAAGCGAATTCCACCTGAGCAAGCACACGATCCCACATCCGTGAGTTCTCTCCAACCAAACTTCGTAGCAGGTTTCCCAAGCTCCTATTCACCACCTCCATTTTCCCATCAGTCTGTGGATGATATGCGGAGCTGAAATTCAACTGAGTGTCCAACTTCTTCCACAAGGTGCGCCAAAAGTGCCCTGTAAATTTCACATCCCAGTCCAAGATAATGGACCTCAGTAAGCCGTGCAACCTGACGATTTCCGTGAAAAACAAGTGTGGTACATGAGTGGCATCACTGGTTTTTCGACAAGGAATGAAATGCGCCATTTTCGAAAACTGGTCTACTACCACCATCATTGAGTCGAAATCGCGCTACGTCCTTGGTAGACCCAAGACAAAATCCAAGTTGATTGAGTCCCATGGTCTACTTGGAATAGGCAGTGGCGTGTAGAGTCCTGCATTTTGGCTGTGTCCTTTCGCCAATTGGCACACTTTACACCTAGTCACATATCGTTGCACGTCTCGTCGCATCTTTGGCCAGTAATAAAAGTGTCCTAACTATTCTAATGTTGTGTCTAAGCCAAAATGCCCGGCTAGACCTCCATTCTCTCTCATCAAACAATCGAGAATGCATAATTGTCCCCCTTTAAACAATAGCTTCTCCTGTAAATTATAGTCCAACCATGGACTATTGTTTCTCACCGAAGGATTCTGACAGGCTTCATAAGCCTCTTTGAAATCCTGTAAGAGCAAAGCTCTTCTGCTCAACGCATCTGCCACCTTGTTGGCCTGCCTGCTAATGTGTTTCAACACAACAACGAAACTTTGTAAATATTCGACCCACTTGGCATGCTTGTGATTCAGTTTATGCTGTTGCATCACGTACTACAGTGCAGAGTTATCAGAAAATAAAACAAACTCACTCCCCAATAGATAGTGTCTCCAATGCTTCAGTGATTGGACGATAACATAGAATTCTTTATCATAAGATGAATACTTTTGTCTGCTCTCATTCAACTTCTCACTGAAAACGCAACAGGCTTGTCTTCCTGACTAAGTACAGCTCCAATGGCTATACCGCTTGCATCACAACGAACCTGGAAAAGCTTGTTAAAATCTGGCAATCTCAGGATTGGTCTTTCTGTAATCTTCTTCTTCAGTAGCTGAAAGATTTTCTCTATTGCCTCGGTCCAACGAAAAGGATGACTTGCCTTTTTTATAGTATCCAACATAGGTGCACAGATCTCACTGAAATTCCTTATAAATTTGCGATAAAAACTTGCCAACCCATGAAAACTGCGTACCTCAAACAGACTTTTTGGGGATGGCCAGTTAATGATTGTTGCAATCTTCTCTGGGTCCATCTTCAACTCGTTCTCTGCAATCACAAAACCGAGATAAACCAGTTCTCTTTGAAGAAAAGTACATTTTTTTAGATTTATCAGCAACTTATTCTGCTGCAATTTCTCCAACACACTTCGAACATGTCGGAAGTGTTCCTCTTTAGTCTTGCTGAAAATTAATATATCATCAAGATACACTATCACAAACTTTCGAATGAACTCTTTCAGCATTTTGTTCATCAGTCGCATAAAGGTACTAGGGGCATTACTTAATCCGAATGGCATTACCAGCCACTCATACAGCCCTTCATTAGTCTTGAAGGTTGTCTTCCATTCATCCCCTTCCCTGATCCGGATCTGGTGGTAACCGCTCTTCAGATCGATCTTTGAGAAGTATGTTGCCCCGCTCAGCCAGTTCATCATATCGTCCATCCGTGGCAGTGGAAACCTGTACCTGATGGTAATCTTGTTGATGGCCCTCGAATCCGTGCACATTCGCCATTATCCTCCTTTCTTTGGAGCGAGAACTGTTGGAACTGCGCAGGGGCTCAAACTCTCCCTTCTCAACCCTTTATCCAGCAATTCTTGCACCTGTTTTCTGATCTCCTCGTTATCTTTGGGGCTCATCCGGTATGCTACCTTGTTCAGTAGACTTGCTCCAGGTATAAAGTCAATGTGATGACTGATACTCCTCTTAGGAGGCAGTTTATCTGGTAGATCATCCACTACAATATCACTAAACTCCTATAACATCCCCTGAATTTCTTCTGGTAAATCTGAAATTTCAGTGTGTAGTAACATTGTCTGTGGCCTCCTTACTACTGCATAATTCACTTTGATGTCTTCGATCTTCTTTAAGAATTCCTTTCCTCCTACCAGTAACGCTTTTATTCCACTCGTTTTGGCTGTCTCTTCCTCCTTGATGGGCACAAGTGTGTGCTTAATCCCATCCTTGACAAACTTGTAACAGTTTGTCTGCCCATCATGCACTACCTTCTGGTCATACTGCCATGGCCTTCCTAGCAGTATATGACATACGTCCATTGGCATAATATCACAAACAACCTTGTCCTTATACCTGCCAATATGGAACTCAACTTCACACTGTTCATCAACCAACAGCTAATGGATTTTCTGCAACCACGATACCTTATAGGGAGTGGGATGCTTTAGTCGTTTCAAACCCAACTTCTCTTCCATCTCTATGGCAACCAGATTATCCGTGCTCCCACTATCGATAATCAACTTGCAGCATTTTCCATGTGACTTATAAACTGTCCAGAATAATGACTTCCTTTGAGTTTGTTCAGTTGTCTCCTTTGCTGGTTTCAACAGCACTAAGGCTTCCCCTGTTTCCGGCACATTTTCTGCTTCCTAGGGGGGTACCTCTGCTTCCTCCGGTTGTGCAACATACGCTCCTCTATGACCAGCTTGTTCTGCTTCAGGACACTCAAAAGACCTGTGCCCCCACTTGTGGCACCTGTAGCACTGATAGGAAGCCCCTCTGCTTCAGCCATTTCCTCTTCCTCTCTGATATGGCCTTCCCCCTCTAGTGTTGTCTCATTTTTCTGTTGTCCCAAAAGTCTTGGAACTGCTACCCTCTTCACTATTATTGGCAGTTTGTCCTCTGCCATAGCACTGTCCTCTTCCTCTGCCGGTTCCCCGTCCTCTCGTAGCATTATGTTTTCTGGTGATCTTCTCCTCTGCCTTCATGGCACTCTGGTAGGCTTCCTCTATATTTTTTGGGGAAAGAATGCTTATCTCATCCAATATTTCCAATCTCAGACCATCGACATACCTTGTTGTTTTTTCCAGGGTGTCCTCCGTGTAACCAGCCCTTAAATTTACCCGGTAGAATTCTTTAGTATATTCTCTCATTGTCATTCATTTTTGCCTCAGATTCTGCACTTGCCGATGCAATGCAATTTGGTAATCTTTGGGAAAAAATATGTCCTTCATCTTGGCCATATTTTTATTGGCAACCGGCTGAAATAAAGACCTCTGAACAATCATGCTCCACACACAACAATTTATTTATATTGTTGAATTATGAGTACTTACTCGTTAAAATTTTGCCTCTGTTTATTTAATTTGTTTTGTAATTTTGTTCTTTATTGTAAATCTATTTCCCAATAGCTACCAATGCCCATGCAAATAATTGAATTTCAATATGGATTTATTTTCGTCCAGAGAAAAAAGAAATGGTAGAAGAGCCTATCTTTCAGTGTTTCTGATTTTAAATCAAACAAATAAAATAGAGATTAAAAAGGATGTCCAATGCTAAGAAATCCCTGTGAATCTATGATCATTGGAATTTGCAATTCTAAATCCTGACCAGGTTCGAACTACAGAAGAATCCCAAGTCCTAAATGAAAAAATGGCTCTTTTGTAGTTCTCTGACTCTCTTTCGCAGTTCTCTAGTTAAATGGGATGAAAAACAAGTACGCCTACTAGACCTTACTTCTTTCACTCGTCCCCAAATTTGATAAAGACATCATCTCTGAGCTATGTTATGGTCCCTCCATCAAATGGACTTATGGCCGAGGAATTAAACTCAATCTAATACCATGGAACTTCCTTCCTACCCATGCTTACTACCTTGGATACCCATACCAACCTCACTTAGATTACTCACCAAGATCATGGTCACTCAAGGCAAGCAAAGGAAACAGGATCTCAAGGCCTTCTCGGCAAGGAAAAAAATATTAGTGCTGCGGCCCGCCATTATGACTGCTCGAAACCATTACATTTTATTTATTCCTTCAACAAACTCAACAACCTCATGCCGCCTTCTTAGTAGTGTACTCTATACTTTAGCATCCAAGTCATGTTGTTAGAGAATAAGGTGGACCCCGACTGTCTGGTGCCCTTTTCTAATTTAAATTTTTAGAAATGTCTAATAGCCCTTTATAGGACATTTTAAAATATTATTTAAATTTTTTTTTGACGTGTAAAAATCAAAATTTAATGTTTTTTTTTACTTGTAATTTTTGGTTAACCCTTCTCCGACGTGCTAAAGGCCTCTTGGCGGCCTCTGATGTGTTCAATTTTGAACACTGCTCCCAACCAGCACAATAAGCATCTATCCGTATTTTTGACATTTATATGTTGGAAATTGTAATTACTCCGGTATGAAGAGTTGGCTAAAGTAGAGTTAAGTCTAATTTAGTGGGTGGTTGCTATTAAAATAAGCTAATTACTCTTACCTGAAGAGTTGGCTAAAAGTAGAGAGTCAATTCACTCAGCATTGAGTCAAGTCGATTTAAGTCATAGTTGAATTTAGTGTGTGGTTTCATGTCAAGTTATTTTAGGTGAGTTTGGAAAAGGTTAAATACCCTTCACTGGGTTCATTGTAATCATCAAGTTTTGTGTAATCAATAGAAAAACCGCAAATCATGTGTTTTGTGTTTTAGCTCCTATGTCTTTCCAACAAATTGGTATCAGAAGCCAAAAAAGATCATAAAATCCTTGGAACTGGTTGTAATCATCAAGTTTTGTGTAATTAATAGAAAAACCGCAAATCATGTGTTTTGTGTTTTAGCTCCTATGTCTTTCCAACAAATTGGTATCAGAAGCCAAAAAAGATCATAAAATCCTTGGAACCAGCAAAGCCAGTGCAAAAAAAGACCATGAAGAAAAAAAGCAAATAAAAAAAATCCGTGATTTTCTAGTTTGCAACATTATGTTATAAATAGTGAACAACAAAATGGTTGAGTAATTAAAGTTTTTTTTTTGATCAACTTTCCTCTCCCGCAAACTTACGATTCGTTCATTTTTCACAACGCAACACATAGCCCAAATCATTTTTTGCTATGCAACACATATCCCATCTACCTAAACGTGCGTAAAAGATTTGTAGAGTGTGAACACTATTTTATAAAAGTGTTTAAAAGATTCGTAAAATGTGAACATTGTTTTATTTTATAAAAGTTCTTTTTTTAAGGCTTTTTATAAAGTCTTTTTATTAAAAAATAAAAAAAAAATTAAAGAGTTTTAATATAAAGAAATTGCTATAGAAGTTAATTTTTTAATAAAAATTATTATAAAAGTTTTTTTAAATAAAATTATTAAAAAAGTTTTGCAAAGTTTAAAAGAGATATTTTTTTTTAAGAATGGTGATTTTTTAAAATTTGTATTACAGGGAAGGATTATAATGAGTGGGATATTAATATGGTGATCACGTTGCAAGCTCATGATGTTTGAGATTATGTCTAGTGGTGGTTTTCAGAACCTAAGGACGAAGTAGAAAAATGAGCTCTCACTAATGCAGAGAGGGATCTATGGAAGAAAGACAAAAGGAGAATGCATAAGCATTGCATCGTATCCAGCAAGTAGTGGACCGAGCAGTGTTCCAAAATATTATGATCACATCTTTAGCAAAGGAAGCACAGGATACCTTGGCGACAAGCTATAAAGGTATGGCCAAAGTCAATATTGTTAAGTTGCAGAATACTAGGAGATATTTTGAAAGTCTGCAGATGAAAGAGACATAGGACATCGATTCTTTCATGAATCAGGTCATGATTGTTATAAATCATTTTAAAATTTATGGTGAAAAAATTAAAGATCAAACAGTGGTTAAGAAGGTCCTCCGATCTTTGTCTACCAAATTTGATGTTGTGGTAGTACCAATAGAAGAAGCCAAGGGTTTGACATCACTGCCAGTTGATGACTTGATGGGATCACTTCTATCACATGAGGCAAGGATAGACAAAAATAAGGATTCCACTTTAGAAACCACTTTCAAAAGTCAGATTTCTATTTCAAGAGACATAGGTCGAGACAGAAGTAGATCGAGAGGCAGAGGACAAGGCGAAAGACATGGTGGTCAAAGAGATGGTCGTGAAGAACGTGAACATGAAGGTGGAAGCAACAGTAGAATCTTCAGCAATAATCAAAGAGTTGACAAATCAAAGGTGAGATGTCATTGTTGCAATAAATTTATTCATTATGCCCGTGATTGAAGGAAGAGGATAGTTGATTAAGGAAACGAGAGAGTTAATGTCACTACAGAGAGTACTAACACCATGTTACTAGATTTCCATACCATGCATGAACCTTCTGATAATGTGTGACTATTATACAGTGGTTGCAGTAACCATGATAGACAACAAGAATTCGGTTGCAAATTTCGATCAATATGTGAAAATAGCGGTAAATGTGGGGACTAACAAGATTATGGATGTAGATGGAAAAGGAGTGGTCAACATTTTGACCAAGCAGGGGGAGCCAAAGATAATATTAGAGGTGTATTATGTCCCTGGTCTCAAACATAATTTGATAATTGTTGGTTAATTCACACATAAGGGATACATAGTTATCTTTCAAGGACAAGAGTGTTTTATATATGACAAGCCCCCAAGAAAGCATGTAACAGAAAATGTGTAGATGACGAGGAACAAACTCTTTCCTCTTGTTATGAATTACAGTGATCAGGTCAATTCTTTTATAGTTGCATTTTCTAACCATTATTGGTTATGGCACTTTTTGTTTGGACACTTGCACTTTTCTAGTTTAAGATTGTTGCAGCAGAAACAAATGATAATAAGATTACCTCCCATCAAAAAACCTACTAGTACTTATGAGTGTTGCATCTTGGGAAAGAAAGACCGTGAAATTTTTCCAAAGGCGGTTGCATATAGAGCAAAGCAACCTCTTGAGCTATTGCATATAGACTTGTGTGGACCAATGAGGACAGAGTCGATTGGTGGAAGTTGTTACTTCCTCACTTTCATTGATGACTATAAAAAAAAGACTTGGGTTTACTTCTTGAAGTAGAATTCTGAAACTTTTGCAAAGTTCAAAGAATTCAAAGCCTTAGTAGAGAACGAAAGTGATCAACAGATCAAGGTGTTGAGGACATATCGTGGTGGAGAATATGATTCAAAGGAATTCCATGATTACTGCAAACAACATGGAATTAGAAGACAATTTACAACCAAGTACACATCACAGCAAAATCGTGTATCACAGAGAAAGAACAAAACCATTATGAACATGGAAAGGAGCATGTTGAAAGGAAGAAACTTGTCTAATGAGTATTGGGCAGAAATAGGTGCATGTGTTGTTTATGTCATAAAATCTACAAAGGTTGTAATGAATAGAGTACCATAAGAATCATGGTTATGTATGTCTTGCAACATATCTCCTCTTAGAGTGTTTGGATGTGTAGCTTATGCACATGTGCCTAAGGAGTGAAGAGGCGAATTGGATGATAAAGTGAAAAAATCATATTTACTGGTTATAGTGAGCAGTCAAAAGCTTACAAATTGTATAACCTTGTTACCAAGAAGACCATAATTAACAGAGATGTTGTGTTCAAACAACAAGAGTCATGGAAAGGTAGTATAGACAAAACAATTGATACACAAGTGACACTAATGGAAGAAGATGATGTAGCAGAAAAGGAGCAACAAGAATCATAGGTGAAGACACCAAACAGAGACACACCAACAAGGACTCCAAGATTCTCTGAGCAGCATGGATCTTCAAGCAAATCAATAGATCAAGATTCTCCCAGTAATCAATTATGTGATGAATCAAGCGATGGTAAGAGAAATATGAGAAGTCTGAAAGATATTTATGATGATTTGGATGTTAGTTCAAATTTTTCATTGTTATCTTTTCAATCTTCTTCATTTAAAGAAGCAATCAGAGATGAAAATTAGGTGCAAGCCATGGATGAAGAAATTGAAGCTATTGAAAAGAATGATACATGGGATTTGGTTGATTTCCCAAAGGAAAACAAATCTCATTGGTGTAAAATGGGTGTACGAGACAAAGTTGAATGAGAAAGGTGAAATTGACAAATTCAAAGCAAGACTTGTAGCAAAATGGTCCTCACAGCAACCAGGAATAAAATTTGGAGAAACGTTTGCTCCGATAGCCAAATTGGATACTGTAAGAGAAGTTTTAGCCGCAACAGCTCAGAACAAGTGGAAATCATATAAGATGGATGTGATATTAGCCCTCTTGAATTGAATTCTAGAAGAAGAAATTTATGTGCAGCAGCCTCTAGGTTATGAAGTTGAGGGTAAAGAAGATAAAGTTTACAAGTTGAGGAAATTGCTCTATGGACTCAAGAAAGTGCCTAAATATTGGTATAGTAGAATTGACAGCTACATGATCAAGAATGGATTTTGTAGAAGCAACATTGAGCCTACATTCTGCACAAAGATAAATGAACATGGAATGATTTGGATTGTTTACTTATATGTTGATGACATGATTTATACAGGTGATTTTGAGTTAGATAAATTTAAATCAATCATGATGAAAGAATTTGAGATGACATATCTTGGTCTCATGAAATATTTTATTGACATAGAAGTTGAGAAATCTCAAAAATGAATTTTTATTAGTCAAAATAAATATGCTAGAGATTTGTTGAAAAGATTCAGGATGGAAAATTGCAAACATGTCCCTACACCAGTTGCAACAAGTACAAAGTTAAGAAAGGATGATGAAGGATCATATGTCAATCCAACTATATTAAAAAGATTGGTTGGAAGCCTCATGTATCTCACAGCTACAAAACCAGATACTATACATGGAGTAAGTTTGATTTCTAGATTTATGGAGACTCCAAAAGGCACACATTGGAGTGTAGGAAAAAGAATTTTGAGATACAAAGCAAGAACTAGTGATTGTGGCATAATGTATGAAAGCACATAGAAGAAGGATTTGATTGGGTACACAGATAGTGATTTTGTAGGAAGTTTGGAGGATAGGAAGAGAACTTCTGATTACGTGTTCCATCTTGGTTCACGTGTGATTTCATGGGCATCTAAGAAGCAACCTATTGTGACACTCTCATCAACAGAAGCAGAATATGTAATAGCAACATCAACAAAATGTCAATTAGTGTGGTTAAGGAGAGTATTTGACAGACTCAAGTAGAAACAACATGGATCAACAACAATATATTGTGGCAACACCTCAACGATTTCACTATCCAAGAATAATGTGTTTCATCAAAAGAGCAAGCATATTGATACTAGATATCACTTTATTAGAGAACTTGTGAGCAATGGAGAAGTTCACTTGAAGCCTTATAAATCTAGTGATCAATTGGCTAATATATTTACTAAGTCATTAGCAAAATATGTGTTTGAGTTTCATAGAAAAAACTCGGGTATTGTAAGCCTAGCTGAGACATAGACCAGTAGGCATGTTTGAGTTAGTATGAGTCAGTCTTACTTTAATAGTCGTAATCATTAAGGGATTTTTGAGGTCTAAAATGGGCCTCCTAAGAAAAATGTACAACGAAAATAAAAATTATAAGAACCAATAGGATTCAAGGTGATGATGTCAACCATGGGGGATGATTCACCATTTTTGGAGTAAAAAAGTACAAAGATTAAAAAATAATAACATAATAAAACTACTTTTTCAACTCGTATTTTCAACTTATCTCCCTAATTTTTTACTCAAATTTCGAGCGGGAGTACTTGTTGGATGAAAATTTTAATTCCTCATCCAAGGAGTACATATGTTGCATACTTTCGATGGACCCTACTACACGAAAAATGACAAATTCATGAAAAAATGTGATTGCAATCGCATTTTTCATGTATTTCTCATTTTTCGTGTAGTAGGGTCCATCAAAAGTATGCAACATGGTTACTCCTTTGATGAGGAATCAATGTTTGTATTCAACGAGTGTTTATGCTTGAAATTTGAGTAAATCTATACAAAGATAAGTTGAAAATATGAGTTGAAAAAATAGTTTTGTCTTTTTTCCCTCTAAAATTTGATGATGTAATGTAATATTATTTTATTATTTCCACTATTATTTTATAATTTCCTTAGGAGGCCCATTTTAGACCTCAAAAATCCCCTAATGTAAGGGGTGGTGTTCAAATAAGCTAATTACTGTTGTATGAGGAGTTGGCTAAAATTAGAGAATCAGTTAACTGAGCATTGAGTCAAGTCGAGTTAAGTCATAGTCAAATTTAGTGTGTGGTTGCATGTCAAGTTATTTTAGGCGAATCACTAGTTGGAAAGGTTAAATACCCTTCATCGGGTTCATTGTAATCATAAAGTTTTGTGTAATCAATAGAAGAGACTCAACTTGTTTGTTTTGTGTGTGAAATTTGTGTTTTCGCTCCTCTTCGTTTCCAGCAATTGCATGTCAAGTTATTTTAGGCAAGTTTCTAGTCGGAAAAGGTTTAAATACCCCTCATCGGGTTCATTGTAACAATCAATTTTTTGTGTGATGAATAGAAAAGCCACAACTCATTTGTTTTGTGTGTGAAATTTTTATTTCCTCTCCTCTGCCTTTCAAAAGGAGCAGGGACTAATTCCATCTTTCTCCATTTCTCTCTCTCCCCCATCAAAACCATGGAGTGTAACGAACAACTTAATGTAGGCATGGTTGTCTTGGAAATCTGAGCAACGTTGGAGATCGACAGTAATCATAATATGGTAAATATTCATGCTAAACTTCTAGCTTTATTTTTCTTTCAATTTGTTAAGATTAATGTTATGAAACTATGTATTAATGGTGCATGCAAATTGGACGGGAAGGTTGGAATAGTGATGGGCAGGGCAACTGGAATAGGAGATGCCATTGTTTGGTTGTTCATTAAGCATGGAGTCAAAGTCATAATTGTAGACGTTGAGGAGAAAGTTGGCAGAAAGATTGAGGAATCCCTTTATCCCACTGTGCAAACTTACGTGCACTGCAATGTGAGCGCAGTAGTGGATGTGGCCATCGAAAAGTTTGGCCAAATGGACATTATGTATAACAACACTAGAACTAACGACACGTTTCTGGTGAAGAGCATATCAAAGTATGATATGGATCAATTCAAGTGAGTGATGAACATAATCTGAAAGGAATGATCCACAACATTTAGCATGTCGTCCACGACATGATCTTGTAGAAGAAAGGGTGCATGATCTCTACAACCAGAGTGGTGTGTATTTTTGGAGGAGTTGCTCCTTACTCATACATAGCCTTGAAGCATGTGATCATTGGATTGACTAAAATGGTGCAGATGAGCTTCGAAAATATGGGAAGAGAGTGAACATTGTTTCCCTTATGGCATGGCCACGACTCTTGTAGTCCAGTACTTCAAACGAGGGGATGCCTCCTCAATTTCCGAAAAAGGATAAGGCTATAATGGAGGGCTTCTGCAATAGTATAGCCAACTTACAGGGATGCACCCTTAAAGTAGAGGATATTGCGAAAGCCAGTCTCTAATTGGCCAACGACGAGTCAAAGTATGTTAGTGGGCATAACCTCGTCGTTGATGGCGGATTCACGGTTGTGAATCACTCGTGGGGTCTCTACCAATAATTAGATATATGTAGTTGATGATATGTGCTACTTTTCTCAATGCAATAATAGAGTGGAGAACTCTAGTCTATAATAATATCAACATTTGGATTTTTATTTCACATCCCAATGTGTGTAAGCCATTTTCCTTCACCTGGTGCTTATCCATGTGGTTCAGGAATTTTTTGTTGTATCTATGAGTATGGCATATTGCCATGTATAGACATTATGATGATAACAATCTTGAAGGTACTGAATTAGAGTTCCATTCAATTCGTATAAAAAAAATTGACCATCTAGAATATCAATATATATATATATATAATAATATATATATATATATTATATATTTTTTTTTTTTTTTTTAATTTTCAAATATTAAAATTAACAATTTTGATATTCAAAATTGTGGAACATTCCTTGAAAATGGTTTTCAATGATCTTGTTTAAGCTGCAAATAAAATTAGATATTATTATTAATAAAAATTACTCCTATTCAAA
Organism: Pinus taeda; assembly: GCA_000404065.3. Classification (NCBI taxonomy): domain Eukaryota; kingdom Viridiplantae; phylum Streptophyta; class Pinopsida; order Pinales; family Pinaceae; genus Pinus; species Pinus taeda. The sequence goes on from APFE031161163.1 coordinate 31,358, forward strand.
GGAGGCTATTAGATGGAATGAGAGGTCCCAAATTTTCGGAGTTGTTCATTGGTTAATCAATAGATAATAGTTAATAAGGTTGTTTCCTAGTAATACATTATGAAGTAATTTATTAATTGTTTGATAGACCTATATGTTTCAACCTCGGGTGCAATTAGGTGCAATTAGATCGATGAAATTTCATCTTTTAGATTTATCAATGGTCAAGATCGACTATTGCCCAAATATTCTTTATCTAAAAGATAGATAAATTGTTGTCACGAGATGGAGTACAAAGAGCGATGGCAACATGTCGGTGGAGGTGGAAGGGTTGGGCACAAGTTAGTTGGGGAGGTTAAATGGCATGCGTTTCACTTGGACAGGAGGTGTGTTTCACTTCAACCCTATGTTGTATTTTATTTTCGAAACCTTCATCCCTCCATTTCAATGTGGCGAGGTTCAACAAAATCAGCGCGACGAGGTTGCAGGTGCAAATTTAATTCTTAAACCTTCATCCCTCTATTTCAATGTGGCGAGGTTCAACAAAAGTGGCACCACAAGGTTGTAGGGGCAGTTTCAATGTTAGCAGGTTCAAGCACAAGTCTGGTTCAAGCACAAGTCCAATATGGCGAGGTTCATTGGCAACTTTGAATATTAATTTTTGTAACTCTTTTAATATTTCTTCTTTGCAGGTGGGTTTTTTTTTGCAAACATATTTTTGTAGTTGATTTCTTTTTTACAGATGACCTTCAAATTTTGGTTTGCATTAAAAATATGTACCTTAAATATTTGGGGATAAATCTAACCTCTCTAAAATAATTTCTCCAAATATTCCATAAAGCTGATATCATAATAATTTTACTTATTACTTTCCCTGTACCTGCTAAACTATACGTAGGAAAGTAAAATTATATCCAGGAATGTAAAATTATATTCAGGAAAGTAATTTTTTAAGCTCTAGTGGAAAGTTGCGACACCGACTCACCCTCATTTGAGTCAGTGTTTGTAAGGTTTTTTTAAATCAAGCTTGACCCCGACACATCCTCTGATGATGGACTCACTTGGTAGTCCAAAACATTGGGTTCACAAAACTCTATAATAGGTCATTCCTCATCTATCTAAAACTATCCTCACATGTATGTATTCATTATTTTACAATTAAATTTCTTATGCGTGTGGAGAGTATTGCTAGGTGGTGTATGCCCTTCTCCTTCACTTGAGTGTCTTTCTTCCATGCTGGAGGAGGAGCTCTTGTAGGCCTATTTTTAACCCAAACAAAGGTAGGTAAGTGTCTATGAATTTATGCTATTCTAGCCGCAAGGACAACCATTATATTTCCTCGCATGTGTGACTGTAACAACCCCAAAATAGACTCCTAGCCCTCAGGGGTGTGCCCTTTCTCTTCGCTGCCTTTGGAGACCTCCTTCCTTCGTTCTTTGTTGACTTTCCCTTAGCAGATTTTAGAGAACACTTTATGCATTATCTTTGGAGTGGAAAACCTCTATAAATAGAGGACTATCCTTCCATTTAGGCCAACTAGAAGGTCGACTAGTCCTTTTTTTGTAGGCCGACTTTGAGTGCTATTTGTAGGAAGATTCGTTGAGCAGTTTGTGGATAGCTTCCATGGTGGTGTAGCATGCTTGAAGGAGCTTCTTGAAGGTTCCATTTCATAGGAGTAGACTTGAATTTGCTTGGAGGTTTCCCTTTGACTTTAGTATATATTTATACATAGGGTAACATGTCCTTAAGGCCTTGAATATTTTCTCTTGACTATTTGACTCACCTAGAGCACTTTGACATGTGCTAGACCTACTTCAATGAGCAAGAAACTCATTGTCATATATTATAAAAATAATATTTATTTTCTTGGATAAGTACAAATATCAAAAGAACATTTATGAAGACCAAAGCTAGTTACACTTCCTTCAACACTCCCTCTTAACTAGGGAGGTATTCATACACCATTACAAGGTGTTTAGCAATTTTCAATTTTGAAGAATTCACATAAGAGAAACTGGATTAGCAATCCATCTGTTATAGCTCATATCTGTCAGCATTGTCATAGTGCAAGGCCTTGACTAACAACTCCATCTCTTTATGAGGCCATGAGCTACAATTTTGGCAAGACCAATGATTTATAGACACCGTCATCATTGTCTCTCAAGGTACATACCCACCCGGGTGTTCTCCAGGTATCACCTTTTAGGACTATTCTTATCTTGGGTTCCCATCCCTCAAATAATATTGGTCCTCTTGTCTACTCTTGTCTTAGATTCCCTACACTTCCTCAAAGACTATTGGATGCCAGATGATTACACAATCCTCCCATTATTTCTTCCCAAGTGAAGACAAGAATGTAGTGTTTGTCTTGTGTTTACATTTCCATTCATGGCCTTCATCTAGACTTATGGTTGTTAGTCCTGGTCTAGTGCATTACCCATGAAATGGAAAACAAAAATGTCACTCCTTTGTAATCAGGGGTGATCCAAAACTCCCTCTTGATTAAGGACCTGTTAGAGCTCCCTCTTAATTGGGGACTCTTTCCTTCATCAACAACTTCTTCTTCATGGGTCCTTCATGTTGGTTTGGGTAGCAGCGGACGTACTCTAACCATGAAAATTGGTAGAGAGGCTAAAGCACATGAGATCTCCAAGACCGAGAAATGGTTTGGGTGGATTCTAACCATTTTGGGAGATATTAAAATAATTAATATTTTTAATGTAGTTCCTAAGTCTAAACTTAGGAAAAATAAAATATTAATGGGTATTAATATAAAACTGGGTTAGAAGGTTCCAAAAGTCATGTATCAAGCCAATTATAGTATTAGTCGTTGATTAGAGATTTAATCTCGCCTGTTGATGGACCAATGAGAAAAGTATAAGAGGAGGCTTGAGGGTCAATTGGAGAACACACCAGAGTGATTAGTCATTCATTTTGCTAGAGCGGGGTTGCTAAGCAAAAGTGACTCAGTGATCAGCAGCGAGGGGGAGTGAATACATAGTAGAGAGGCAAAGTTAGTACCAAAGAGACAATGCACAACCTGGAGAGGTTGACGCAAATGCAGTAGGGAGTAGTGCAGAGCTAGGAGAGGCCAGCGTGTGTGACACAGAGGGTATGAGGGCTGACGCAGAAGCTTCAGTTGTTGCGTAGAGGCTAGCAGAGTTGACGCAGGGCCAAGAGTCAGCACTGGGAGGATTTTTGTGGGACAGACTGGGTGCTAATGAGCTGGGTAGGGTGATGCAGTCCCTATCAGAGTGACGCAAAGCATTGGAAGTTGCAATTGTTGCTATGGGATCGTTCATCAGTGATTAATCAGCTGGAATATCTGTCTCTGAGGAGAGGTACTATTGCCGAGGGCCTTCTCTGTTGGGTGAGCCATTGCTGGCACCCTAGTTGTATTCTAAAAATTGCAGAATAATAAAACCCTCTGAATAGCTGCACCGTTTTTCCTGCATTGGGTTTTTTTGAGGACATTGGTCCAAAAATAACGGTGTCACTTGTGTGCTTGTTTTGTTCTAGTTGATGATTTGTAGATGTTGATATTGTAATTGTGTTTGTTTTCAGTATTTACATGGTAAATAACTTGTTAAGTAATTAAACGAGTAGGAAGAAATAAACCATATAGTACAAGAAGAATTTCTAACGGGTTAAACTTAGAAATTCCAACATGGTATCAGAGCGTGGTTGCAGATCATAGGAAAACTAAAGGCATCAGCCAAGTAGAGCATTTGCAGCAGATTCAGTTGCCCTGAGTGATAGAGCTGATCCTTGCAGAAGGCGAAGCAGAAGGAGTGACACAGAGGGACTACATCATCATTCCGGGCCAGAGAAGGGTAGCGCAGAAACTAAGGGAGGTAGAATCAGGCTCACGCAGAAGCCAGTAGGGCTAACACAGTTCGCTAGGGGAGTTGATTTGCTGGTGTCAGGATTACCCAGAGCCAAGTGGCTCAATACTTTAGTTGCTGGGGTATAGGAGGTTGTGGGAATTTGCGGAGCAAAGCTTGTGGGGTATTGTGGTCAGAACAGTACCTAATAGGGCAAGACCAAGGTGGAGGGAGTTGCTACTGAGGCGGATTTCCAGCCAAGGAATCTCATCAATGGTGCAGTTGCACAGGCGATTAGAGTGGGGAAAATTGACTTTGGCAGAGGGATTTACAGAAGGGAAATCAAGACTGAAAGAGAGTTGAATCGAGAACTTCCAGACTGGAAGTTGAGAAACTCAGCAGGAGTCGGAAAAAGGACTTCCAGGAGGGAAGTAGAGAGACTCAGAGGAGTCGAAAGAAGAGTAGTGAGATGGTCGTGAATGGACTGAGAGATCAGGATAGGTTGGACAGAGCATCCAACTTTGTGGTCTGGAAGGCCAGGATCTTGTCTATTCTAGACAGATATCACATTAAGGATTTTGTCTTGAAAGTGATGGTGATCCCAATTAACCAAGCTGAAAATGAGAAGTACGAGGAGGTAATGGCGAGGGTGAAGTGCATCATCCTTGATGGGGTCAAGGATCATGTGGTGCCACATATTGCTGAGAAAAACATGGAAAATGAGATGTGGGAGGCCCTGAAGAAATTGTACCAACATACTTCCATGCAAAGGAAGATGTTACTTGAAAATCAGTTGCGGTCATACTAGATGCAGAAGGGAGAGCAGATAGATGTCTTCCTCGGTCGATTGAAGGAGATCCGTGACCAACTAACTTCCATAGGGGCCACAACGGGTGAGGAATTGATGGTGAGGACCGCATTGAACGCAGTCTCAGAGGATTGGGAGGTATTTGTCCAGAGCATATCGATAGGATGATCCTTCTAGATTGGGAGGAACTGTGGCAGATCTTTGTTAAGAAGGGATCAGATGCGTGACCAACGCATGGAATAGCGGCAAAGGGGTCAGAATAAATAAGGAGGAAGAAGAGAATATGGCTCTGGAATCTGTGGGAAAGAAAGAGAAGAGGAAAAAGAAGGACCTCTCCAAGGTCAAGTGCTTCCATTATGGGGAATTGGGTCATTTTGTGAACCAGTGTCCGAGGAAGAAGAGTAAGAGAGAGGCTTCTGACTTGAAGGAAGCGCCAATGAAGGGAGAGAAAGAGGTCAAGGAGGATGATGATTGTGCCATGAGTGCTCATGTTCTACTTGAGAAGAAGTGGGGAGACATCGAGATGTATTCAAGAGGACTACAGGAAATGAGGAGAAGGATCCTTGAGGCACCCAACCTCTTGGATTATACCTTGCTACGGGAACCCCGAAGAGGAGTAGAAGGACTGGTGGATGTCGATAGAGACGGATGCGGATGAAGCGGCAAAGAGTGCTATAGTGCAGGAGTCCCCAGGCAGTGTGAGGCTAGCAGGCTGAAACAGTGTGAGAGGCATGGGATTGTTGCAATGGTGCAGGATGGCACAAAGAGGTTTGCAATGGTGCGAGATGCAAGGAGTTGTTACAACAACGCAGAGGCCAGTAGAGGAAGCACTTGTTAGCGATAAAGGGAGCTTCAACATCGGGAGTGTTTCTAGCCTGAATGGGACGTCAGAAGTTGGGTGGATCAGTTACTTGCTTCTTAGTAACTGAGTTGCAGTGCAGTAGCACAATGCAGCATGATGAGAGGGGCTGCAGTGGAGAATGCAGTGTTGGGAGTATGGACAACAGTAGCATAGATGCAGAGGGAGCTTTCGTACGATGCAGCAGTGGCAATGTCAGGGCCATGGGTAGTAGTACAGTATGCAGCGGTGTAGAGGATGTTGGGCATGGAGGCCTATCCTCAACACACTAACCGGTGTCAGATAAGCATTGTGATACTCAGTGAGGAGTATTACTAGAGCACAATCCTCGCTAAGAGGGAGTGTTGATTTGGGGTAGCATCGAATGTACTCCAGCCATGAAAATTGGTGGAGAGGCTAAAGAACATGAGATCTCCAAGACCCATAAATGGTTTGGGTAGATTCTAACCAGTTTGGGAGATATTAAAATAATTAATATTTTTAATGGAGTTCCTGAGTCTAAACTTAGAAAAATAAAATATTAATGGGTATTAATATAAAACTGGGTTAGAAGGTTCCAAAAGTCATGGATCAATCCAAATCTAATCTTAGCCGTTGATTAGAGATTTAATCTCGGTCGTTGATGGACCAACGAGAAAAGTATAAGAGGATGAGGGTCAGTTGGAGAACGCACTAGAGTGATCAGTCATTCATTTTGCTAGAGCGAGGTTGCTAAGAAAAAGTGAATCAATGATCAACGGTGAGGGGCAGGGAATACATAACAGAGATGCAGAGTTAGTACCAGAGAGACAACGCAGATCCTAAAGAGGTTGATGCAGAGGCAGCTAAGTGCTATGCAGAGGCAGGAGGGAGCAGCGCAGAGCGAGGAGAGGCCAATGTGTGTGACGCGGAGGGTCAGAGGGTTGAGGTAGAAGCTTCAGTTGCTATGAAGAGGCTAGCAGAGCTGACGTAGGGCCAACAGGTAGCATTGGGAGGATTTTCGTGGGACAGACTGGGTGGTGGTGGGCCGGGTAGGGTGACACAGTCCTTATCAGAGTGACATAGAGCAATGGAAGCCGCAATCGTTGCTATGGGATCATTCATCTGGTGATTAATCAACAAAAATGTATGTCTTCGAGGAGAGGGATACAATCAAAAGTTATTTGTTATAATTAATTATGCAGTTTGGGACAAAGATACAATTTTAAAGCTCATCTAACCGACGGAGATAGTGAACATTTGAATGAATCAAATATACACAATTGTGATTGTTGTCTTTCAGTTAATTCGTTTGAAAGTTTAGGCAAACGACACGAACAGAATTGGCAGGCGTCAATCGAATCCGCGGAGCAAAAAAGAACTAATATAGAACGATTTATAGGAATATCCTTGTCGATCTCAATAGATGAATCACTGCTGAGGGAATTCTCTATTGGGTGAGCCATTTTTGGCACCCTAATTATATTCTTAAAACTGCATAATAATAAAACCCTCTGAATAGTTGCACCGGTTTTCTCGCATTAGGTTTTTCAGGGGACATTGGTCCAAAAATAACAGTGTCACTTGTGTGGTTGTTTTCTTTCAGTTGATGATCTGTAGATGTTGATACTATACTTGTGTTTATTTTCAGTATTTACATGGTAAATAACTTGTTAAGTAATTAAACGAGTAGGAAGAAATAGACCAAATAGTATAGGAAGAATTTCTAACAGGTTAAACTTAGAAATTCCAATACTTCAGCTGCTTGATCTCCTTCCTTTCTTGATGTCATGAAGCCTTTATTCGAACTTCTTTTGGGTAGGGAACCATCCATCAATCACTTTCCTCCCTGGTTTTTCTTGTCATTGCTTCCTTCGAAGAAAGTGGCTTTCATGTCATACATCAGGCTTACTTGTCATCTTGGCTACTCCTTTGTCATCTTGTCCATGCTTGGAAATATTCTTCTCATGGATGCTTTTTTGTACTTGCTTGTTTGCATGCTTTGACCTAGTATCCCATCATGACTTTATCTTGATATTGCTTCAAAATTACTTTTTGTTGGATGGTTTCTTCATCACAACATCTTCGTAGAGGAGAATCAATTATCTACATCTTTTATATCTCCAAGGCTTTCATAGGTGTCAAGGATCCTTTCTTTATTTATTAGAGTTGTCTTGCCTTCTTTCAGGAGATATCTTCAAAGTATCTTGTCAGATAGTGATTCTCAGTGATCTTGGTGTTCTTCCACATGCTTGATCTCTTTCTTCAATTGTCTCTTATTTGATAAATAGGTCAACCATCTAATGCTTCTTGTCAGAGCATTCCTTCATTGTGTACTTCCTGGACTTGTCATCATTTCTTCTTGCTTCTTAGTCAGCAATCTTATACTCCTTATGTGAGCATATTTTTTGTTGACCTTCATTTCATTGTGGTACATGCCTTCGAGCATGTTCTTGGTGAAAGAGATTCTTTCATGCTTGATCATGTTATAGAAATATCCCTGACTCAATTATATACAAATGATAACATGACTAAACTTTAATGCATACATACCTCATCTTGATTCTCCTTTTATCACCCTTTGGTGTGGCCCTTCTTGCTTCATCTTAACTTGCCTGCATATCATCCTTTTCTTGAATCCCATGAATGGGCTTCCCAATGATACATATGCCTTGGTTCATAAACCTTCTTTTGAAGATTCCATCATAGGATCTTAAAGATCCTTCCCTTGCAAATGTTTCTTTTCCTTTGATGATGGAGGTCTTCTAAGATACTTAATCATGGTCAAAATTTTCTTTTATCATGGATGAGGTTCCATACTAGGTATGCTCCTTCTATATGAATATCATGAGCTATATCTACCATGCTCATCTATTCTAGAAGATATTTCTACCCATGCATTTTTATTCTCATCATAAATGCTACATCTACATGAGTATCTAGAACTCTATGTGTATCATGCTACTAGATTCTAGAGTATGTTTTTAGCCATGCAATATTAATGTATTCCTACATGCTCCTATCCTACTCAAAACTTTGAAAGAAGTCTATAAGTAAAGAGTTTGACCTAGTCATAGTAGAGATCCGGAGGATCTTCCTTCTTTTTCTTCTTTCCTTCTTCTTTAACCTCTTGAGTCAAGTGAGCTTCTTCCCTCTTTCTTTTGTTGTTGTCCTTCTTAAGCTTAGGGAAATTCCTTTTGTAATGTCAATATTCTTGGCATCCAAAACATTGGATCTTGGACATGTCTTTGATGTTTGTTCTTCGTGGACCAAACTTGCCAAATTTACACTTTCTTTTGGCCATGGTAGAAAATTCTTGCTCCTTTGATCCTACATCGTTTTTTTCCTTAAGTCTAGTTTCCTTTGTTCTGCATAGAGACCACATTTCAGTGAGAGTGGTTGCTTCCTTCTTGGCATATATGCTTGATGTGAATTTTCCCCACTCCTCAGGTAGAGCATTGAGTACTACAATTTTCATTTCTCTGTCAGGCATGACTTCTCCAAGCTCTTAAAGTTGATCTCTCATTTCATATATTTTCAAGAAGTAGGGAGCTATTCCTTCCTTTGTTATCTTCATCTTGTATAATTCATTTCTTAGAGATACTACTTCTCCAGTTGTGGATACCTAGAATAGCTCTACTAGCTTGTCATATCTTTATTTTGATGTCTCAACCTTGGAGACATAAGGAATGAGAGAGTATTTAATTGATTCTATTAGAATCCTTTGAGCTCTTGTCTCATCCTTATTGTATTTGGCTAAGGCTTGAGTCTGTTCCTTAGCAGGGATAGTGATATTCCCCTTGACATGTTCTAGGAGTTTATTCTCCTTGAGAAGTAGATCAATCCTCTTCTTCCATGCAAGAAACTTATTGGTACCTACCAATTTATTCCTTTCCTTGCAAAAAGACATTGATCTATATTCAAAAGGGGACATGTACGTACTTGATATATTTTGAGATGTAATGGGTTTGCTTCTTCCTTGAAGGCTTAATGGCTTTTCTTCCCTGGATCTTGATTTTCTTCAAGTTTCCTTCTCCAAGTAGACTTGCTTGGTGATGAAGTTTGCTTGAAGACTTGTAGCTTGATGTAGGTCCTACTTCAATCCGATCTTCTTTGTGGGTGCCTTTATGTAAGGTTCTTCTTCTAGATTTGTGGACCTCCTTGATGAATGATGGATTATAGACCCTTCTAGTTCTTGAAGTTATTGAGACTTCTAGGCTTGATGCTTCAACTTTGTAGATGCTTCCCCTCGATGTGTGTTCTTGAGTTGCGCTATCCTTGATGTTTCACCTTATGCTCTGATACCATGTTGAAGAATCTAGGGAAAAGTAGTGTAGTGTGATTCTTCGTTTCTTGTTAACAATATGTGGAGTCTTTTTACTTTTCTTGTTAGCTTATTCTTCTTCTTCTTATTATTAGTGCATATGTGTGTACTTCATCAAAACATAAAATCAAGAACACAAGATGTTGGCTCTCTGCTAGGGCCAAAACCTCACTACTCTTGGGAGGAAATCCCTTTAGTGAATTTCTCTTATTGAAGCTTCTATTGATCAATTCGAAACCCTAAACCCCTAACAAAGAGATCTTTCAAGCACAAGTCAATTCTCCACTCCTTTCTGCACCATATACCCATGCACTTCTTCCGTCACTTTGCTTCCCGACACTTCATCCTCCTACTTCTGGCACTTCTTATTCTTGCGATGATTCTTGCATAGAGTTATACCTTCTTTGAATAAGTCATCTAAGTTAAGTGTTTCTCTTCTATTCCTTTCTCAAGTATATATTTGACTAACCGAGATCCTCCTTGAGTGTATGACTGTTTTGTTGTTTTGTTGCCCAAGTTTCTTGCACTTGTGGAGAGTATTTCTAAGTGGTGTATGCCCTTCTCCTTCTCTTGAGTGTCTTTCTTCCACATTGGAGGAGGAGGCCTAGTTTCAGCCCAAACGAAGGTAGGTAAGTGTCTATGGATTGTTGTTGTCCTAGCTGCAGGGACAACCCTCAGATTTCCTCGCACATGTGACTGTAGCATCCCCAAAACAGAATTCTATCCCTCGGTGGTGTACCCTTTCTCTTCGCTACCTTTGGAGACCTCCTTCCTTCGTTATTTCTTTCCTTTCCCTTTGCAGATTTCAGAGCACAATTTATGTGTTATCTTTGGAGTGGATAGCCTCTATAAATAGAGTATTTTCCCTCCATTTAGGCCGACTAGAAGGTTGATTAGTCCTATGTTTATAGGCTGGCTTTGAGTGTTGTTTGTAGGCATATTCTTTGAGTAGTTTGTGGATAGCTTCCATTGTGGTGTAGCATGCTTGAAGGAGCTTCTTGAAGGTGCCATTGCATAGAGTAGACTTGACTTTACTTGGATCTTTCCCTTTGACTTTAATATATATTTATAAATAGTGTAACATGCCCGTAAGGCCTTCAATATTTTCTATTGACAATTTGACTCATCTATAGCACTTTGACACGTACTAGACCTACTTCAATGAGCAAGAAACTCATTGTCATATTATAAAAATAATATTTCTTTTCTTGAATAAGTACAAATATCAAAAGTACATTTATGAAGAGCGAACCTAGTTACACTTCCTTCAACACATTGAACCAAGCTCTAAATTATCCGTTTTCAAATTATGTGACATATGGAGTGCAACAGAAAGCCTTCATATAATCTTCAAAATTACTACTCTCGGATGTCCTAGGCAATGACCCTTTTATTTCAACCCAGGGGTTGTCTCTAGGAGGCTTCTATATCTTTTGAAGTAATTGTGTGATAGGATATAGAAAAAGCTACAACAGATTATACCATTATGATATACAAAATGAAATATCCACTACAGTGTAGAGGAATAGTAGAAAAGAAAAAAAAAATTCCTTTTCCAATGCATCACAAGATCTCTAAGTAAGATCATCCCACTCAAAAGGGACCCATTTCTCTATTAGATACAAAAAATCTATAAACAATAAACACAAAGCCTCATTAATCCTATTTTTAAAACAAGGGTTAAAATCAATCCCTTTAATTATATGACCATTATGATTATCCCTTTTTTAGCTAAGTATTATGGAATTATTATAAAAAGAACATCAAAATATAGCTAGAAATCCATGGGAAAAAAGATAAATACCAAGATAGATTTATGAGCTACCATTCAACTATGGAACACCTTATTACACTTATCATATTGCAAAGGAGTGTCTCAATAATAAAAACTATATCTCGTGCTACTTTGCTGATTATAGAAAAGTATTTTCCACAATGTAGTGCATAGTACTAATCTTTTGAATAAATGAGAGGATTTGAAAGTATATTTTCAATTGAGAGATGTCATGACTATACAAGAATGTTATAGCAAAGTATATGAACATTTATGGCTAGTCAAAGGAAACGAAAATTAAAATAGTAGTTAAATAAAGGTGTCCCCTATCCTCTGCAATTTTTAGCATATACATCAACATGATGAAGGATTTCTTGGAAGAAGCGCGTTATATTGGCATAAATTTAACTAGTATCGTCATCATCCTTCCACTTTATGTTGATGATATTATTATTATGGCAGGAATCCTTATGATATTGACAACCAACTAAAGATTATAGATCATTTTTTTTCCTAGTATAGCTATGACTTTCAACATTAACAAAATCAATTCTTTTAAGATTATATGGAAAAATGTCACTTACACTAATTTGGTGTATGACAAAGTCAACTTGAAGGAAGTAATAGATAAAAATATCCTAGAATAGATTTTCATCACAAGCTTAACTATAACTATTTCATTTTAAAAAGGATAAATTGAAGGTGTAAAGCTTATTATAGTCTTGAAAATAGGTTTAAATATATATATCTTTAATGTTGGATAATAATAAAAAAATCTTTAATACTTTTGTCGCTCTTGTTATCTTACATGATTGTGAATTTTGGGGATGCAACATTTTTAGAGAATCGTGAATAAAGGAAGAGTAAGCTTAAAAGTATTTTATAACTTATAATCCTAAAATTAAAGTCAATGCACTGTATCTTACCCTCCTCACAAGAATTATTATTTCCATATTTATAGCATTCAAAGCATGTTTACCACCAATTACCTAATATCCAAGAATGAGGTAAACAAAATGGAAGACAAAAGGCTTCTTAAGACCCCTTCAAAATACTTTCAAAACCTCCTAAGATGTAAATGGGGTTGGCATAAAGATGCCAATTCATGGATAAATCATTTAGGAAGAAATAAAGTACACACTCTATAGAATAAAAATAAATATTATTCATTTAAATTTAGGGAGAGATTGTGGTTCCATAAAAATTAGATGATAAGAGAAACTCAATATGCTCCAAGGAAGTGCAACCTAAAGAATAAAATCATCATTGTTAAAATAAGGACAAACTCTCACCATCTCCATAATGAAACATCGACAATTCTTAGGAGGTTGTGGGTTAAAATTTTTTTATGAACCTTGTGATACTAAGAAGGTTGAAGATAAAAAACACTTTCTCTTAGAATGTCCTAATCACACCCAACAATTTCAATTTTTTATTTAATTATTAGTGATCATTGGATGAATGGTAGGGATTTAAGCTCTACATGATATTCTAGAATTTTCTTAGTGGTAGTCACAAATCAAAGGTTAAGATTTATCTGAAAGGTATTCTATTTCTGTGTTTTTAATTAAAATCATTAAATCAAAAAAGTGTAATATGAACACAAATCATAGTTTTTGGGCATGTGATATTAGTAATCCATGGTATGGGCCCATGGTGTTGTAATAAAGCCTATTTATAAGTGAAGATCTCTCTACATGTACCAACCATTCAATTTATATAGATGCCCAGTTTTAAAGCTATTCCAACACAAAAATAAAATTATAAAGTAAACTCAATTATTCTTTACCTCTCTAAAGTCCAATAATTGATGATCAATGTCAATAAAGATTAATATTCACCAAAACCATCCTCCCACACACATAAACTTAATGATTCACATTTTTAATCAATTAACCATAAAAACTAGTAAATTTTATATCCCACCTGAAACATCTTTCTTAAATTTGACTTTCTTGAAATTGGTTATTTAGTTATTATAATATATAATCTGAGTGTACCTAATAATTAAAAATATTATTTGATAATATTATTTAAGAATGGACAATCCAATAACATTAAGCTTTTCACACTAAATTTATATATTCAATTGAGTGATAAAAAATACAGAAGAGGAAAAAATCTAAATATATAATATAATTTTTTAATATAACAAACTTTTAATGATTTAAAAAACACCTGATTTTGAATAAAAAAACAAAAAATAAATTAATCATTCAAAAAATAAAAAAAAAAAATAATAAAAAAAAATTAAGAATCTTCATTAATCAACTACATTTTTAAAGTCTAATAAAACTATATACAGAAATCATCACTGTTACTTTTAAAAATATAATAAAAACAAAACCGCACTGACACATACCTGACCAGGAAAACTCTGATTTTGAATAAATAAACAAAAATATAAATTAATCATTCAAAATAAATAAATAAAATATTAAAGTCTTTCATTAATTAAAAATATTAAAGATTCCTCATTAATTAGTTACATTTTAATAAAACTATATATATAGAAATCATCACTGTTCTTTTTAAAATATAATAAAAACAAAACCTTACTAAAGCATACCTGACCAGAAAAATCATGATTTTGAATAAATAAATAAAA
>APFE031161166.1:0-12537 GCA_000404065.3 Pinus taeda
ATGGATGCATTAGTGCACCAATTGACTGTTAGTTTTTTATTAGTTCCAAAAATAATTTAGAACTAATTTAACTAAACTTAACTCAGTAAACTGAGTGATCTAATTTCAAACTCAATTTAAACTCATACTGGACCCCTAAAACTTAGGGAGAACATATACATGACTTTAAAAAGACTTCCAACTCAAAATTCCTAAGCTTATTAAGTTAATTAAACTTAATTAACTATTTACAAGTTGATATGAGAATAGAATTCGATTTTAATTCTTAGCTCAATTCAAGGACAAATTAAACTAGAATTTCTTGTTGCCATTTCTCAACATTACACATAATGTAATATCAATAAGATTATTTTTACATCTCCTTTGTCAAATTCATATTAAGTAGTAAAGAAAGTACATATATCTCTCATCCTAAAAAGTAAATTACAATTTTTTTACTTTCAATTACTTTACCTCCTTATAAAATTGAAATCACAATATTTTTGCTTTCAATTACTTTATCTCTCTCTAAAAAATAGAAATTAAGGTGGAAATTGAAGTATTTTATTTATCATTGATATTAATTTTTTTTGTTATTACTATTGTTTAATTTGTTAATGTTGTTGGTTTTTGTAGCATCAAATGTGTTCTAGCTACGAAAATTGATAGAGAGGCTAGAATACATGTATTCTCCAAAACCCAAAAATCATTTATGGAAATTCCACCTAGAGATGAATTAATTAAAATAATTAATCTGTTTTTCATGGTTCCTCAGTCTAAACTTAGGAAAACTGATTAATTAAAGGGTATTAATTAAGTCATGGTGAGAATATTCTAGAATAAAAAATGGATTGAATTCTAGTTAACCTTAGCCATTAATTATGTTTTAATTTTGGTCGTTGATGTTTCAACGAGAGATTATAAGAAGAAATTCGATGGGGGTTGGAGAACACACTTGGAGCCACCAACAATTCTAATTTACTCGCAGATCAAACTCCATAGTAGCAGTGTTGAGTTGCCAGAGAGAGAGAGCTAGTGAGCTTGATGCAGTGAGAGAGGGGCAATGATAGTAAGGTTGGACGAAGATTTTCCAGCCCGGTGAGTGCATAACAGAGAGGCAGCGAGTGCCACAAAGAGGCATTGTAGAGCAGAGAGGTAGCACAATGCTTTAGAGGGGAATCTGTATTTCGCTAAGGAGAAGCAGTGATTCAGTGCCAGAAGCTGGAATGGGAGCCTAGAGACAAGGATAATCGATCTTCCAGACAACAATTGATCATGCAGTGAGAGAGATGTTGGTCTGAGTTGTGGGACACAAGACTCCATTGGCTGACACAGGGACTACGTAGATGATCTGAATTGGAGCAGATTAGTAATGTTGTGCTAATTCCCAATTCAGAAATAAACCCAAGATGCTTATCATTTTCTTTTCAAGTGCTTAAGGATTCAAAAACTTTTGCAATTAACAGATTCCAAAGAGAGTTTGTTATGTAAATGTTATAAACAATTTAACAAAAAAACATATGTTGAACAAAAGCAATATAACAACAAATAACATCAAAATTTGACACACAACAAGCACATGATAAATGAGTTCACCCCTCCTGGGCTACATTTCATTGGTCCAACTTCCAATGGCTTGGGCCTCTCTATTATGCTCAAATTACATCAAAAGTGTGTTTACAATGCTCAGATGCCTTTGAAACCTATCTCCATGAGTTCAGAATACTAAAAAATGCTATACTTGACTATTTTTGCATTCAATTTGGATAAGAAATGAAGGAGTTTTGACTTCTCCCAGTTCTCCCACTATTCGTTCCACAAAATGCTCCAAAACCGGCAGAAAACTACATTTCTGCTCCAAAATCTGCTTATCCAAGCGATAATTTTGCCGCATCGTAGGCCATATCCTGTCGGCCATATCGCAATCACAATCGGCAAATTTGCAGGCTCTTAACATAGCGAAACATTGATATGCAATGTTGCGGACCCGACAGGTTAATTAAATGTAACTTATAATATCGCACGTCCGGAACCTCTCGCTTATTGCAATCGACATGTTCAACACACGAAGGTTTTGTTACACGGAAACATTGCGAATACAGACTCATTAGGACTTTAAATTGTGCCATATAAGATTATCAAGTTTGGGGTCTATCACTATCGAAACTCCACTATGTCAGGGCTGATTCTTGTTGCGGATGTGATTGTGATATGCGATCACATCGCATCGCAACCCTGAACCTATTGGGGGTCGATTTGTAACATTGAAACAATTACTGCTGCAATATGCGATTTGTGATGGCCAATGACAGGATGCCACTTGGCACCTCCTTATTCATTGAAGACTTGCCACACCATCTCAATCCTGCCATCTAGGCAAGTCAAACCTGAACTTGACTTTCTCTAACTTCTACATAGGAACCCAGATTTGAGTGTCGTTCACATCGTTGGATTCAGAATGATGAGATCTTCAATCTGAAGCTGAGTTTGACAAGATTCTGACACTTTTATTTTTTGAGCATAATTCTGAGTACCTGATCACTCCTCCCCACTAGAAGCCTTTTGGACCCTAAAAGGATCACTTTCAGTTATTGAACAGATGAGGGTAATATTCACTCACCTTCCCCACTTCAATACATTTGGCCTTTGATGGATGTGTACCTGTGAGACCCACCCAAAGATAATCAATATCTCCTCTTTTAGTTGTCCTTGCCCTTCTGTCAAGTATAGTGTCTTGTTGAAGCATATCAAGGTATTCTGGAGAAAAGTCTTCAATAGATGGAATTTTAAAATTCTCTCCTTGATCTTCAATCAAAGGAGGTTCATACAATCTCAAATTTTCAACATTAACAATGGAATAGATTTGCATATATGAAGGAAAATCAAGCCTAAAAGCATTATTACCAATCTTTTCCAGAATTTTAAATGGACCATAACGAATTGGTTTCAGCTTTTTACGTTCACCTTGAAGCATTTCCTTGCTAATGTATAGCCAAACTTCATCACCTACTTGAAACTGATGATCCACACAATGCTTATCATGCCTTGCCTTATACTTGCCTTGACTCTTTTCTAGTTGTCTTGAACTATTTGGTGAATCAACTGAATTTTCTCAATGAATTTCTTTGCCTTGTATATGTCACTATGTCTATATACAGCTACATCTTTCTCAAAGATGAAATCGAAAGGAGATTTATGCAAATAGCCAAGACATGCATCAAAAGGCGAAGTTATAGTAGAAGAGTGTTTTGCTCGGTTGTAAGCATGCTAAATATAATTCAACTATTCATCCCACAACTTAGGATGTTTGCTGCAATATCCTCTTAGAAAATGAATGACTATCTTGTTAGCCACTTCAGTTTGACCATCTATTTGCAGATGAAAGGTTGTACTTTTCTTCAACTTGGTGTCCATCAAGTTCCATAAACTTGACCAAAAATTCCCAACAAATAGAGAATCACGATCACTTACAATAGAAGTAGGCAATCCAAAATGAACCCATACATTTTGAAAGAAAAGTTGAGTGGTTTGTTCAGCTGTAATTTTCTTTTTACAAGGCATTAATATGCACATCTTGTTGAACCTATCCACATCTACATACAAATAATCATGACCTTTCCTTGGCAAAAGAAGATCTCTTACAAAATCCATAGAAACACTTTCCCATGGTCTTGTACAATCCTAGTTTCCTATTACGAGGCTTACTGACTACACACAATGAACAACCTCTTATAAAACATGACACACTTTCAAGCATACGAGGCTAATAAAAATACCTCTGAAGATTTGCTACTGTTTTACATACACCGAAATGTCCAACAATAAGAGAAGTGTGCGCTTCTCTTGTGACATTTACTCTCTCTCACTGTGGAAAACAAAGTTTTCCCAAATGATACAACAAATTATCATGTACATGGTAGTCTAATCCCTCAACTTGGTGGCCTTAACTCAAGTATAAATACACCTCTTGAAACTCGGCATCCTGTGCGTATTGTTCAACATAACTTTCAAGCATAACAAAATTATTCTAGAGTAAAATGGCTACATTTACAATCGGACTAGAAATCATATCATCAACTCTGTTATATATACCTTTCTTGTACCCAATAACCAAGTGGAATTTTTGTAAAAATCCCATCCAATGAAAGTGCCTTGATTGCTGCAATTTGGTTTGAGATTACAGATATTGCAGAGGTTGATGATTGGTGCGAATAATGGTTTCTTTTTCCATTAAATAATGCTTTCATTTCTTCACACTTTGTACTAATGCGTAAAGCTCTTTATCATACGTAGGATAGTTTATAACAACACTACTAAAAATCTCAGAATGAAATGAAATGGGCTTACCATGTTGTAAAAGAATTGCACCCATGGAGTAGTCACTTGCCTTTGTGTGTATTTCAAAGGGTTGTTTCAAATCCAACAATGCCAAAACTGGGGCTAAACTGATATTTTGTTTTAGAGCATCAAATGCTTTTTGTTGTTTGTCTCCCCACGAGAAGACAACCTTCATGTTGTTCAATGCATGTAATGGAGCTGCTATGGAGGAGAAATTGGAATGAACTTCCTCCAATACTGTGTTGCTCCTAAAAACTCCTTACTTCTATAACTGATTTGGGTATTGGCCAATTCACAATGACCGAAATTTAGAGGGATCAATCTTCAACTCACCTCCTCCAATTATGTGGCCCAAATACACTAAGGAAGTTTCCCTGAATTCACATTTAGACATCTTTAGAAATAAATATTATTTTCTCATGATATCCAAAACTTTCCTAACATGTTTGGCATGCTCTTCTCGTGATTTGTTGAATATCAAAATATCATCTAAATAGACAATTACAAACTCATCAAGAAATGATCTTAAAACATACTTCATAACTCTCATGAATGTAGTTGGAGCATTACAAAGACCGAAAAGCATAACCAATCACTCAAACAATCCTTGTTTGGTTTTAAAAGCAATCTTCCATATGCCTTCCTCAATTATTCTAATTTGATGATATCCACTTCTCAAGCTTATTTTATTAAAATACTTTGCATTTTTCAACTGATCTAGCAAATCATCTATTCTGGGCAGTGGGTATCAATTCTTTATTGTGATCTTATTTGAAGCTCGATAATCTACACATATACACCAGGTTCCATCTTTCTTGGGTACCAATACAATTGGTGAACCACATGGAGAAGTAGAAAGACGAACTACTCCTTTATCTAACAATTCTTGGACTTGTTTTTTAATTTCTAAACTTTCCAGAATTGACATTCGATACATACCAATGTTTGGGAGTCGACAGTCCTATTGTAGCTGAATTTCATGCTGAATTCTTCTTTTTGGTGGCAGTCCCTTTGGTTCTTGAAACATGTCCCCATATTTATTGACCACTTCAACCAAATGAGCTTCACATCATAGCCTACAAAAGATTCTTGTTCTGTGTCATTCTTCTACTTGATCATGAGGAGCACAAGATTCTTGTTTGAATTAACCAGTGGTTTCATTTCACCTACGATTGCCAAAGACGGACTAAGCTTTCTGCGATGAGCTCTCACAATGTACTCCACTCTGTCTTTGAACAAATGATATTTTTTCTCAAATCTGTGGAAAACAACTCTCCTGTCATACAGATATGGGCTTCCCAATACAATCCTTGAGATATCCAATGGCACAACATCTAATTCAGCTTCATCAATGAAATTAGCGTTGATTGCAAACCTGAAAACACATTTCTGTGTGACTTGCAAATTAGCATCCTTGGTTATCCAACCCAACGGATACAGTTTATGATGAGGCATGGTTTCCAAATTCAATTTCTTGACTAAATCCACAGAAATTAAGATGGCCTGAGATCAACTGTCAAACAACGTATCGATTTTTGTATGCTTGGAAATAACTGAAATATGGAATAGCTTGATTCGATTTTCCTCATTTGAAACATTGTGAGAGTTATTTGTTGCGTTGGTACTTACTACGACTATGTTTTTGCTGACCTCTTCACTTGCTTTTGCCATGACTTTTCCTTTGGTGACTGTGGTTGTGATTTTTGTTTCATCCCTTGAGTCTAAACCCAAGTCTTGTTGTGCAACAACATTGGTCTTCTGTTTCCCTCTACAGAAGTCTTGTTGTTGTGCAGCTTCTGCTCTACCTTCTAATGTATAAGGAAAAATTATGTAAGTAACAACATCATACCTTACCTCTAACATCTGTAGATGCATGTATAAGTCATCGAAGCGATCATCTGCCTTTGTCTTCTTGTCTAGATCAAACTTTGATAATAAATTCTCTGGTTGTCTAGGCATCTTATGGAGAATGCCTGAAAGAGCAAGAGGCCATTGGGCCATCCAATCCAAGTCTTGGTCAGCCATGTCTTCATCCCTATGCTCCTCTTGCTTTTTAGAATATGAGGAGATTTCTCCTTCAACGTCAAAAATTTCATCATAAAGAACAACGTCATACTCGTACCCTTCGTTAATGGGTGGAAGTTGATCTTGGTGCACTGTATTTTTTGTGGACTCTGCTAACTCTTCAAAAGTGGAAAAAACCAAATCTTCCACTGTAGAAAATAATATACCAATACGAGTTGTTTCTTTCTTCTTCAGAAAATTTGGGAGTTTCTGCACTCCAAGAATTAATCAGATAACATTTGCAAACCAACGGGTTATAGGTCGAAGTGCCCAGATTTGTTGGTATGTAACTTCGTTTGTCAACTCTAGGTCAGGATGAGAATGTCCTCCTACTTCAAGAATAGGGGTCAAAGTGGTGCTTGGAATATTTCTACCTTGTCTAGAAGATGAATGGTTAGGGTGTGTGGAGTTATCAACCATAAAAAACTAGCTACCCTCCTTCTAGCACCAAAATATTGACGGTGTTGGATACCACCAATATACAGAGGATCTCCCCGATATAAGGTCCCAACTAGAACTCACACAATTTGATGTATGAGTCCCATCCAGTATACGGTTCGGCTATCATTTACTTAAATATATGCCTTGGCTTTAGCTGTGAGCACAAGAGAGAAGTGAAAATGTCCTTTTGAATGAGCAAGCAAGTGCGCCTCGTGAATGTTTGATTGCAAATGTATCAAGGTTCTCTTATTGCGAAGGGGAAAATAAAGTGAGCCTCTAAGAGAGAAGTAATAGTACTACTCTAATGGAGACACATGTGAAAGAGAAAGGCTCTTCTAAAATCAAGCGAAATAGTTCACAAGGATGCGATGATCATTATAAACATAGCAACAAATTTCCAATAAGTAAGCATCGAAGTCACCGAAATAATTTAATTACTCCAGTACGAATGAAAGAAAACATGAACCATAAACATTCAAATAATACTCTTAGAAGCATTCACAGTCTATGTGTGAAAATGTGTTAGCCTGGAAGTCTTTGATATTAAGCAAAATTCCCAAGATACATGAATATAATGAACATCACTAGCTCCGATAGTGGAGCATTAGTGCCACTACTTGCTCCCAAAAAGTACTAACTTTGTCTCTCTAATGCCTTGTCGAAGAAGCCAAAGTTAAAAGTCCTTTACATCAGAAATGAGGATCCTTTTATAACTTGAGGCATGACCTTTCACATTCTCATGACTCTTCACTTTCCAAATTCTAGTGACCTTTGGACTTCTATAACCTTTGGAATTCCAAATGACTTTTCAAATTACATATGAATTTTAGTATTACATGTCTTTGGATTTCTATGAATCTTTAGTTCATACAGGACTCTTGGACTTCCACTTATTTTTCTTTACAATGATTGCAACAATACATCATGACTTCCACATCATCATGTGATGAGAACGTGACATGTCATCATCTTTGATGACTGGCATTAATAGTGACTAATGACAAGGACTTTCTCTAGTGGTGACATGGATGTCACTTGTACCTTCGTTCTCTACATATCTTCAATGGTTGATGTCCTTGTTAGCCTCCTGCTCATAGCAGGGTATTCACCTTTCGTGATCGACATATTTACAGGCCAAATATGTCATGCTTTGCTTGCAGCAATGTTCCATATTTGCTACTGAGGCAAGGAGGGCACAAACCTTGTCTGCAAGCATTTGGGACAGACCAGTGTGATGACCGAGACCCAGACAAGAGGAAGCACAAGAGTTCATTCTTCAATTGATGGGGATGTGGGAAGTGCCTACTTTGGCCCAAATCATCCTATGAAACCACATCGACTGTGCATGACACACCATCTGGTCATTTCTTATGAACTTCACAAGAAGATGGAGATCTATTGACCACACAAGGCATATCCAGTGGAACTTGCTCAGTTTCATTCAGCATACTATGAGGAGTTCTTGCATCGAATAATGCCTGATACACAGCACTTGTTCACCAAGGAGCTAGTAAAATATAATATGGGAGAAGATTGTCCTGTATTTGAGAACCTCTTTGAGTTTTGTCAAAATTATGCTGGTGGCACTATAGATGCTGCTCATCGACTGAGCAATCAGATTTGTGATATTGCAATCAATTGGTCTGGTGGTCTTCACCATGCTAAAAAGTGTGAGGCATCAGGTTTATGTTATATTAATGACTTGGTGCTGGGAATTTTGGAGTTACTTAGACATCATGCCAGAGTTCTCTATGTTGATATTGATATCCACCATGGTGATGGAGTTGAAGAAGCCTTTTATTTTACTGACAGGGTGATGACAGTGAGCTTTCACAAGTACGGTGACATGTTTTTTCCTGGAACAGGTGATGTTAAGGAGGTTGGAGAAAGAGAAGACTTCCAGAGATGGTAGAGAGGAAAGAATTGTTAAGTCTGATTCATCAAATGTCGCAACTACTACAGTGGTGTCAACCTCTGTTGCTGCTCCAGATAGAAGTTCGTCAAATGAAGCAAATATGCATTTTGGAAGTCATCATTATGGAAAAGAGGACTGTTTGGCAGGAGAAAAGTCACCTTCAACACAGAATCAGGAGCCAGCACCGTCTCCTGACAGAAGGAAAGGGGATAGATTTGTTTGCAGATGCTAATTTAGGGCGTACGGATGTGATGAAAGGAATTCCTCCTCCACCAATGGCTGCAAATGTTCCTATTACTGCAGCTGTGAGTGGTCCAAACTCTGGGATAGATTTTTTTGCAGATGCTAATTTTAATGCGACTTTTGTGGCCCCTTCAGTATCAGCCACCAACTCCCTTAATCAGCTTCCTGGTGATAATTTTAGTCAATCTCAATATAACGCCCCTTTCCAATCACCTGAAGGCCTATTTGCCACCCAAACATCAAGTACAGTATCTTTTACATCTCCCCTGACTTCTGGGATGAATGCTGGTGCATTTGGAGCTGTGTCATCAAATTCCAATCCTCAGGCAGGTTTTGGCAATACAGATCCCTTTGAAGGAAATTTATTCAGTGCCTTTGGAACTACTGTGCCTCCAGTGCAGGCCTCACAACCTCCCAGTATGTTTCAGACACAACCTTTGGCTCCAGCAATAACTCAAGCATCGGAAAAACCTAATCTGCAATCCACACAAGCTCAAAATTCAAGCACTACAGGTACTGCTAAATCTCAGCCACAGAAAGAAAAATTTCAACCGAAGTCATCAATCTGGGCCGACACATTAAGCCGTGGCTTAATTGACTTAAACATTACTGCACCAAAAAAAGCAATTCTCTGGCAAATATTGGCATCAATTTAGATTCCATTACTATGTCGGAAAGGAAAGAAGACGAGAAGAAAATTTTCATGGGCTCTATGGGAAAACCCATGGGATCTGGTTCAGGCTTGGGTCGGGGAGGTGCAAGTACGTTAGCACCATCCGCTTCTCCTACGATGGGTACATATGGCACAGCTGTAGGCACAGGCTCTTATGGAGCAGGTGTGGGCATTGAAACAGGTATTGGTATGGGTGCCGGTGCTGGCTTGGGCATACCTGGAACGGGAATGCAACCTCCCATGGGTACGCCATCAGGAACTGGGACAGGGTTTGCAATGAACTATACAGTGGGCGCAGGTCGGGGAGGCTTTCCTACTCAACAGCAACAATTCGGTGGATTCAGAGCTTATTGAGTCTCCTGAATGGAGATAAAGTACCATCAAGCTAAAAATATAATGCGTAATTGAGCTGACAACAGTGTTGAAGAGCACTAGAAAAATTCGATAATACAGACGTTATGGATAAGGGAGCAATCACCGTAGTGAATATTCTTTATATATATCTATATTATATAAGCACTACCTGCGCGCAGACGAATTTTATATCAAGGTCCGCTCACTACAGGCATTGGGTTTCTTTTTTATTAAATTAGGAGGGCAGAGGATCAACTTGGGTGGCAACTGCCTGTTTCTACAAGGATTCTGTATCGTTTCTGCAATGGCCAAAACATCCCACATGGCGGTCTTCCACAAACTCAGCAGCTATCTGTCTTGGGCGTTATGGGAGGTTATCATTTCTACAATACCCATGTTAATGTGCGTTTGTTACCCTTGCAAGAAGTTTTGGAACTTACCGAACATTGTGCTTCAATGATAACACTCCCTAGGGGATCGAAGCATATTGTCATTGCAGCCTCATGTAATATGAAAAAGTTTTTCTTCCTTGACTGTTCCGATGGACAACTCTATGTTGGCACTAAGAACCTCTTTGCAACTGGGGAGATGATGGATTGAAGGTCGCGTCATCACTTGGAAAATTAAAAACATTGCACTTGAATAGTTCAGATATCAGTGATGTTGGCTTATCCTATTTAGGAAGTGGCAATGCACCATTGGTATCACTTTCCTTAAGAAGCTGTCAAAGGTTGACTGACAAGGGCATATCTGCTTTAGTTGCAGGTTCCCTTGTTCAAACATTGCAAAATCTTGACTTGTCAAATATTCCAAACTTAACTGACAATGCAATTCTAGTTTTAGTCAAAAGTGGAATGCAGATTGTGGAACTTCGACTCCAGGAATGCCCTCTTATTGGTGATACATCTGTCCTTGCTTTGACATCAATGCATTTCCAGAGTCGAGGATATGGAAGCGCACTAAGATTATTGGATGTATATAATAGTGATGGTATTACAAAACTTGCAATTTCATGGTTTAAAAAGCCTTATTTTTCAAGGTTGTGATGGTTAGGCATAGGATCAAATGCGAATGGATATATGGATGTGCTTGGAAGAAACCGGCCATTATTGCGAATATTATGGCAAGGAAATGAAGCTGAGGGATGTCAAAATTTTTGCTAGACAGAGAGTGCGAAGGAACGATCATAGCTGAAGGCCCAAAGGAGCGCGTAACATGGTGCATGGCAATATGAGAAATGTTAAAGTCATTTCAGAAGCAGAGGAGTTTACATTATGCTGTTCTAATTTATTTCCCCACATTCTACGGATTTTTCAGCCTAGACGATCATGTCATTATTAAGCCTCGTATGTGCTTTGTAAAGTTGCATTCTGAAGCAAATGTCAAATTCGCATGGCTCAGTCCGTATATTCGTCATGGTCACTGGATCTTTGTCAACTATCCTTATGGGTCGAATCTCCTCATTTCCAACCCTCTGTCGCTTGCCAGAAACTTCCATCCGTTATAAACCCACGTTCAATATTTTTAGGCTGCGCAATCAGAAGAGGGTCTGAAGGAAGAAAAGCAATGGCTTCGTATGTAGGCATTCGTCGGGGTCTTGGAAGCTTGTCGATGGCAAAAGGGCTTGTAGCAAAGCGAGGATCATATCAATCTGGATGTGAAGGGGCAACTCAACCTACTGAAGGGACAACCACCGCCACAATCTAAAAAGGAAAAAATCATTTTTAAATCTATGGAACCGCCTAAAGGATTCATGCACAGTTATTACAGAGTTCTGGCCAAATAGCCAGCGCATCACAAGAAATGACCCATAAACTCAATTCTGATGCTGCTGCCTCCAACGCAGCTTAAATAGATATTTTTGCATTTACTTCAGTACAGATTAGGATAGAAGCAGTGACTCCATCAGATCTATCTGAGATCTGCTTGTAATAGATATTTTGCCTATTTAAACAACGTTGTTCGTTGTTCAAAGGGTGAGAGATGTTTTGATCGTTAATCTCATTTTGAGACTTGCGCTGTATGCCTTAAGAGATTTAATGAATAGAGATTGCTGGACATTTGGATTATGAACTGTCTGTTGTGGACTTGATGGCTGAAGAGCTAATTACAAGATTCCCGTGCTTTCTTCATGGCTCAATAAGTCTTTCTTGCCTCTGTTTTTAGTTTTAATGTGTTTATATTGCCTTTGTGTCATGATCTAAATAACAGAAAAGAAGACTAGCTCAGAATTCGCTTAACAACACTCTGTGCTCAATTCCTGTTATTTCTCTATGTTTATCTTCTAAATTAGCCTATGAATATGAATACCTATTGGCTGATATTTACACTAGTTTCCTTCATACATGAATATCGTTTAGGAAATCTTGATTGCTCCTATATAATGTTCACTCACTTTCCCTCTGTTAGCGTGATGAAAGCTACTTAACTGCCTTTCATTCCCTGACCTCCATTTCATCTCATTTCAAGCTTCAATATTGGTCCATGTGTAGCTATCCTGCTCTGTATTCCTCTTCTGTCAAAGAAAACA
>APFE031161171.1:21670-31739 GCA_000404065.3 Pinus taeda
AAAAAAAAAAAAAAAAAAAATGATATCTAATATAATGCGCTGCGTAATCCCCCATACTTAAAAACAATTTCTTCTTCAAATTTGAATCGGGGGCTCAAAGGCGGCTCTATGCACATGCATAGTCAGCGTTGCAATTCGAATAATGATTTAAGCAACCTGTCAACAATGTTGCATGCGGCCTATCAACTGTAGCTCAAGTTCTCCGTAGCTTTGAACAGGAAACTTAGTGAAAATTTGTGTGAGAATTATTTACGAAACCCTCAAACCTCGCACAACAATTTCTTCTTCGAATTTGAACTAGGTGCTTGAAGGCAGCTCTATGCACATGCATAATCGGCCCTGCAATACAAATAATGGTTTAAGCAACCTGTCAACAATCTTGCATGCAGCCTATCAACTATAGATACGTACGCCCATCCTGTCATAACACGCCAGAACAATGAATGTCTTGTTTAATTATATATGGGATTTTGGTTCTAGAATGGATGCTCATGTTCTCCGTAGCTTTGAATAGGAAACTCGGCCTTCAATAAAATTGGACGACTACCACCAATAAAATCGGCAGGGCCCTTCTTAATATTTCATGCCGAAAATTTCATTCCCTTTAAACATAATCAGCCTTTGTCCGTCGTGCTTAGAAAAAAATAACAAATAAAAAAAATGTGACCATTCTTCAATTCGCTCTTGGCCACTTCAAGAGTGGTTTCCAAGGAAAATATAATGGGCTCTTTTTTTAGATAATCATAATCAAAAAGCGCCAAAGGTTTTCTTGGCAATTTGTCAGAAAATCGTAGAGCTCTTTTTAAGAAACTCTGAATTTGCTCCAGGCACCGAGTTTTTTGCTTCTCTAGCAAACCCTCTAATAATAACAGTTACAACTGAAAACTGAAAAACCTATAGGTTGAGCCAAGAGCAAGGCTTTGATACCATTGTAATGTCTCAAATGGAACAATTTGGGGTTTTCTAAAAATTTTAACTCATAAATACTTCAGATAAATTTTCCATTCATAAACATAGGATTGTCATGTAAAATAGAACAAAAGAATGTATCATATCAATCATACAATGAGCAAAAATAATCTCAACTTTTATTATAATGTATAAACTGGGTTTTGCAAGCTGAAACAACAAAAATAACTGAGATAAAATTGGCCTCAAGGATCTGCTCCAATGTTGCACAGAACCTCCAGCAAAACTGAACCAAGCTGCTACTGCTAGGATCTCTTGTGAATTCTGTATGAAACCACCAAGGGGAGATGGGTATTCGCCCAATCTCATTAAATCACCCAAGGGTTTCCATCCTGGGGCTACCAATGGAGTAGAGAACCGAGTTCTCAACCTCTCATACAAGAAGCAATATCAAAAACCAAGATGTCCTCCAATGGTCTCCTCTTCCTCTTTTATAGATTTGATGGACTCCTCTAGAACTTTCTGTTTTATTATTATTTTAATCAGGGAGCACTTTTCCCTCTTTTACTTCAATTAAAATATTATTTTAATATGGGAAAAGGATAAATTGGCTAACATGTCTCCTCAAGTCACTGAAACTCACATCTAACCATCCTATCCTGTAGATCTTCCCGTTCCAGTACCAACGAGCTATTACACTAAGGTGTTCCACCAATTAATCTCCTTGGAATGCCACCTCGAGCATAATTAGTTAAGTTATGCCCAATTATAACATTGATTTCTGAAAGTTGTCGAAATGTGACAGAATGAAAGGCAAACTGTACGAATGATGGAATATGCCAAGCGAATGCCATCAAATCCCATAAAAACTCCTCAAATGTAATATTCCTAATTAGCCATGGCTAATTGGAATATTCGATTTTGCTCAATTTTTGCCTTCTATAACTATTTATAAATTAAAAAGTGAGAAAAGGGGACATAACTCACTTTTAGAATAAAAGTCACTTCCTAGTAGCACAACGTTGTGACTTAAAGGGGAGCCAAGGGGGCCAAAAGGGGACGCAGAGATGGAGCCCACACAGACACTTGGAGGGACTGCGCAAAAGGGAAAAAACACGTGGCAAGAGAGAAATTACGTTGGAGGAGGTGAACCTTGGGATTGAGAGAGGCAAAGGCTATAAAAGAGAGAGAAGCCCCCTCATTTTGATTATTCAGTTATGTGCATTTGAGCTAGTCACCTCGACTTAGAGCACGCTCGCTGTTTAGCTACTCTGCAGCACTGTTTAGTGCATTGAGTGTCTCCGTTCGGAGATCTCACCCTTAGCCCCGGGGGACTTCGAGTGCCTACTCGGGCAAGGTATTTCCATCAGCATTTTAGCAGTAGTTTCATCTGCATTTCTGGCAGGAGGATTGAGCATCTTGGAGGACTGCACAGCACTGAGAGGGATGACGCAGTTCTTTCTACAGGAATTCTGGCTTGAGGGTTTGCAGTAGGATTTGTGCTAGGAGATTGAGCAAGGGAACAACCCTTGCATATTGGAGGGTTTTGGTAGAGGTTTCAGGCAGATTTCTAGAGGGTTTCATTCAATGGCAGCGCAGAGCCTTTGAGAGGCTGCGCAGAACCCCAAGGGGGTGATTTTTGGGGGTCAGCCATTCCAGGAAAGCTTTCTGCGTTTTTCTGGGTTTCTTGAGTAGAGTCTGATTCCAGAGTTTCCGCCTTTTCTGAGGAGGGGAACAACCCCAAATCCTCATTCGATTTCCAGCAGCACGACAATTTTCCAGCAGCTGGGACGCAAATCAGTGTGAGGCCATTCCTTTGCTATTCTGAGTGTATTTCTTCACTTGCCTCCTGCAAGTCGAGGTGCCATCTTTCTGATCACCTCCTGTACTCATTCTATTGCTTTGTATAATAAAATGGCTTAGCATTTCTTGCTGCATTTCTTGAGTATTTGTTTACATTTCATGTATACATTGTTGTTTGTTGCACTATCGTTATTTCGTTTCTGTGAGTTTTCTGGCCATTATACCACTTGTACGTTTTTCTGGTTGGGGTTTGTTGGTATTTGAGAAATATTCCTAGAAATGGATATTCCAGTGGTATCAAAGCATAGTTCTGGCTCAGCTTGTGGAGCTAGCAATCTATGACACCAGGGGAAAAGCCCTACATTTGTTACAGAGGTGGGAGGTACAGAGACATTGGACGTAGGTTGGACAACACCTACGGGGAGGGAGACTGTGTTCCTGTGGTGGACGCAGAACAGGAGGAGCCTGTGGTGGACACAAAGCAGATGGCAGATGAGGATGGGAAGAGATTTGCGGATATGCTCCTCAAATCAGTGCAGAATTTGTCGAGGTAGATTGAGGTGATGGGGCAGAGATTCAAAGAAGTAGAGGCTAGACAACGTGAGAGACCACGGGTTTTCCAGGTTGGTGAGGGATCGGGTGCATCCCACCATTTGCCAAAGCAGCGTGATACTACTCAGCAGGTAGACTCACATGCCCCTACACGCTCTACCATGCCCACTTTCTTACAAGCAGACACGGGGGCCGAAGCCCAGCAGGAAGCAGAACCCAGTCATCTGAGCGATTATTTTGCAGAGTACCAGGCTTATGGGCAAGAGTTCATGGAGGCTCTCTCATTCAGAGACTTTGTTCAACTCCAGCGGGATAGTAGACCCTGCGACCATCACAGAGGATACCGGCATTATCATGATGGTGACACCCACCGTGCAACTAGTAGATTCCACTTGCCTACGTTTGATGGTTCATCAAACAGTTCGGCAAAGTCTTGGGTGGAGAAGCTAGACATTTATTTCCAGCTTAACCAGATGTCGGAGACAGAGGCAATCAAGGTGGCAACATTGCATTTGGATGGTGAGGCTCAAGATTGGTGATTTCACAGGATGGTTACACTCGGACACTCCACAGTGACAACATATGCCGAGTTCACCAAGAGATTGATGGAGCGATTTGATTGGAGGGACACAGAGCAGCATTTTGTTGAGCTGACGAGGCTCAAACAAACAGAGAGCCCAGAGACCTACATTGCAAATTTCTTGAGGGTCTCAGTGATGGTGCCAGATCTATCCACGACGTGGAGGATCTATATGTATGTTGAGGGGTTAGCAAAGCCACTTCGGAGTTTAGTCCGATCCACTAGACCAGCCACACTCCAAGACACTATTAGTAGGACCCGGGACTTACAGGATGTCTTACCCAGGACCCGGACACCTTACCCTCAGAGACAAACTTTCCAGTCTAAGGGGAAGGATGTGAGGATTCCACCCCCAAAGGGGAATCCAGGATGAGTACAGATTGACGATGATGCCAGGAGGGAGCTGAAGAAGAAGAGGTTGTGCTTCACCTGTCAGGAGCCGTGGGCACCAGGACATAGATGTGCTGCTGGCAAAGCACATTTTATTGAGGTCTTCTCTGAGAGTTGTGGGGAAGACGATGATGAGGATGATGTGTAGGCAGAAGATAGTCACACCGCGTAGGGACCTTTGCCACCTCCACTTCCAGCAACAGGTGGTGCATCTTTTGCACTTACTGGAGGGGCCCTTACAGCATTGCGAGTTCCCAAGTATCTGACACTACGCGCACGGGGGAAAGTACGTGGCCAGCGAGTATCAGTTTTAATTGACAGTGGTGCAACCCACAACTTCATCGATGCATAGATGGTTGAGCGGAGAGGTATACAGACAAAGAGCTTCGATGGGTTTTTAGTTTTGGTCCCAGGAGATCAGACCATGATGTGTGCTGGTTATGTTCCAGAGCTATCAGTGACGATGGGCACCTACACATTGCCTGACCACTTTTTCGTGGTCGATATTCCGGACACCAACATGATATTGGGTGTTTAGTGGCTCATCACTCTAGGGAAGGTCACGACAAATTGGAAGACCCTAGAGATGGAGTGGGATGATGAGAAGACAGGGAGGCATGAGAAGATACGGGGACAACACAAATATCTGCGTCAGACTGCTTCAGCTCATCGGATGGAGGCAGTCTTCCGGAAGGGAGACGTAGAGTGGGCAGTAGAGCTGCATGCATCAGAGGCAGGGACTACAGGGCGAACGGTACATCCAGAGATACAGTCCATCCTTGACCGGTATGCCATAGTTTTTGGGGAGATTCTGCCAGGACAGCCATTGGATCGGGGATTTGAGCACACCATTGAGCTTGAGCAGGGTATTCAAGCAATGATTACTACCCCCATAGGCATCCCAAGGCCTATCGAGATGAGATTGAGCAGGCCATTCAACAGTTGTTGGCTCTTGCGCACATTTGGCCGAGCACAAGTCCTTTTGCTTCTTCCGTGGTGTTGGTGAAGAAGAAGGATGGCACATTGAGGATGTGTATTGATTACAGGGCCCTGAACAAGAAGACACTGAAGAATAGGTACCCCATACCCAGGATCGACGAGTTGATGGATGAGTTGAGAGGAGCACGGTTCTTCTCAAAGATTGATTTGAGATCTGGGCACCATCGGATTCGCATGAGGGAGCAAGACATTCCCAAGGCCGCCTTCAGGTTTTACTATGGGCACTTTGAGTTCTTGGTGATGCCCTTTGGGCTAACCAAGGCCCCTGCCACATTTTAGTCCTGCATGAATCGCATCTTCCGCAGTCACCTAAGGAAGTTTGTGTTGGTATTCTTTGATGACATTCTCATTTACAACAGGACTTGGGAGGAGCATCTCTAGCACATTGAGACAGTGTTGCGTATCTTGCAGGAGCAGCAGTTCTATGCCAAACTCTCCAAGTGTGAGTTTGGGTTGACGGAGATGTTGTATTTGGGGCACACATCATAGGGGTGGACGGATTGACAGTCCACGAGGAGAAGATCAGGGCCATTAGAGAGTGGCCGGAGCCGAGAAACATGACAAAACTCCAGAGGTTCATTGGCATTTGTACTTACTACCAGAAGTTCGTCAAGAGTTTCTCACAGCTTGCTACACCACTGACAGATTTGACGAGGAAGGGGGCTTTCAGTTGGTCGGATACAGCGCAGCGACCCTTTGACAGGCTCAAGGAGGTTATGAGCAGCTGCCCTGTGCTTGCATTGCCAGATTTCACGCAGCCATTTGTTTTGGAGTGTGACGCGTCGGGAGAGGGGATCGGCGCAGTATTGATGCAAGGAGGTCACCCTATAGCCTATGAGAGCCGGAAGCTCCTTCCAGAGGTTGTATTCTATATACGACAAGGAGATGCTGGCCATCATGCATGCATTGGCCAAGTTCCGACAGTATTTAGTGGGTAACAGGTTTAGGGTGAAGACTGATCACAATAGCCTCAGATTCTTTTTGGAGCAAAAGCAGCTACAGGAGAAGCAGCAGAAGTGGATCAGCAAGATCCAAGCATATGACTTTGACATTGAGTATGTCAAGGGTAAGAACAACGTGGTAGCAGATGCTCTTTCACGTAGACCAGCCACGTTGTCTCTTATGAGCTTGGACACAGACTGGAGGGCTCGACTCTTAGTAGAGTACTCCAAGGAGAAGTTTGCATGTGTGGTTTTGGATGGGCAGGTGGGAGATGATAAGTACAGTGTGGTCGATGAGATCATCTATTACAGGGACCGGATCTTCTTGACTGAGGGGTCTCAACTCAAGAAGAAGATACTATAGGCATCACATGATTCACCTTTAGCAGGCCACCATGGGTTTACCAAAACCTACAGGGCCATTATAGAGAGGTTCTCATGGAAGGGCCTCAAGGAGGACGTACTCCAGCATATCCAGGAGTGCAATGTTTGCCAGATGAACAAGGGAGAGATGAGCCATCCCGCGGGATTATTGCAGCCTCTTCCCATTCTAGAGGGGAAATGGGAGAGTATTTCGATGGACTTCATCACATGGTTGCCCATGGTACAAGGCAAGGATTGCATCTTTGTCATCATTGATCGACTGACAAAGTACGAACATTTTTTTGCCATATCCGCACACTATAAAGTAGCACAGGTGGCCGAGCTGTTCTTCAGAGAGATCTTCAGGCTACATGGTCTTCCTAAGACCATCGTCAGTGACAGGGACAGCCGTTTCATGGGCGGGTTCTGGCAAGAGCTTTTCCGGTTGGTGGGGACGGAGTTGACACCGAGTACCAGTTATCACCCACAGACGGACGGGCAGACAGAGATAGTTAACAAGTGGTTGGAAGGCTATTTGCATAACTATGTCAGTGGGCAAAAGCGAGCATGGCTGAAGTGGCTGCATCTAGGGGAATACTGCTACAACACTGCACATCACATGTCCATTAGTATGTCACCATTCTATGCCTTATATGGGTATTGTTGTCGCACAAATTGTCACGACAATGCTCAGACCGGGGGCTATCACCCTCATCCCAGATCTCTCCGTTTAGGCCTGTCTCCCGCGGCTAAGGGGGGTAGTCCCTATGGGATAATGAATGACCAACTGGGGACCAGTTGGGTTGGGAGACACGAAAGGAAACAAGCACTTAATTGATTTTATCAAGTTAATAGACCAGTTCCTTATGGAGTTAATGATTAGATGATTAGATGTTGCAGAAATATGAACCATGTAAAACAAACATTTATCATCGAATAAACAATGCAAGATATCCAGTAGATTCACAATGCTTTAACGATGCTCCAGCAATTAAACTTAAAGAAAAATTAAATGCTTTTAAAAGATCATAGAATTTAAATGTTGACCAGTTGCCACTTTCACATAGCTAACTTTAACTAAACATTTAAGTGCATTTAGCCATAGAGAAACGGAGCATAAACACTGCAAAAGTCGCCAAAATGAAAATTTCAATTTTCTGTTAAGCCTTCTCAAAATATTTTTGTCTTTAAATAAAACAAGACTAAAGATTAAGTAAATGAAACTTTAAATCCAAAATTTGAACTAAACTAAAAGGAAACCTTTTTATTATTTATATTTATTTATTTTATATTTTTATGAATTTTATTGTTTATATATAATATATATAATATATAAAAAGAAAAACGAAACAACTTAAATCCTAATATAAATCTAAAAAAAAAAAAAAAAAATTATTAATCAAATGAGAAATGATCGTTAAATGTTCAACTTAAGCTATACGACATTAAATCCTAAAATTAACATGACAAAACTAAAATTAAATATATCTAAAGCTAAAACAAAAGCTAGTTAAATAGTTAATTAATTAAAAAAAGGTCTAACACCTAACCATATCAAACATAAATGAAAATTTAACTTTTTTATTTTTATTTTTTATTTTTAGATTTTAATTCTAAATTTAAATTACAATATAAAACTAAACTAAAATCTAAATTAAACCAAACATAAACAAAATAAAAAAACAAAAAAAACAAAAAGAAAACGTGAACTAAACTAAAGAAATGAAATAAAAAAAATGAACTAACATATCCCTAAAAGCTAAGAAACCGGATTCGTTGTATACCCCGGACGAATCGCGAATCCAACGTGTCGGACACGATTCTGTCCTGACACATGTCATTCTGTCAGGACACATTGTGTCCGATTTCCCCACGTCGTGTCAGGCAAATTTCGAATCGCATCGGTGTTTTATGGCATAAGTCCTGTTTCGTGTCATGATTTTGACTGTTTTGGCGGATTCGTGTCACGAATTTTCATTGTCCGCGGGGTTAAAAAGGAATGAGTAACTGAGTTTGATTGTTCTGAGCGCGATATTGAAGGGTTTGACTCGTTTGAGCTGTGCGCGATAGTGAAGGGTTTCCGTTTGAGCTGTGCTGAGACTGCGATTTCTTGGCTGTAGTGACCAGCGTCGGGCTCTCCAGGTATGTTTCACGGTTCACCACGGTTCACCACAGTTATAAATACCATAACCATGCACCGAGACCATGAAGCCTGCCTCAGAGCGTTGTATGTATTGGACTATGTATGGTACTTGCTTATACATAGTGTAATGTTATAAGTTGACACTTGTGCTAATGAATAAACAAGATACGTATTATAGAAGTTAAATAAGTTGTCGCAGCAAGGAGATGGAAGGGTTAGCCGGAGCCCCATCCAATTCCACTATATTTAGAAGTGTATTTATAGGTTGAAGATATTGCTGTTTTCAATTATTCTTGGACATATGAATTCTAATGCATCGATTGTGGCCTCTAGTTACAATCTAGGCAGGGATTTTTTGCCCCTACCTCTTTGCTTATGATGCTTGAGAATTCAAGGGCAATTTTTATACTATTATTTCGGTCCTGAACAATGTTAGAAGAGATTAACTAGACTTATAGTTGGGGAGTATTGCAAAATTATCTTGATTGTGTTTTAGAGGGTTACCTACTTGAGTATATTCACCTTAAGACAGTTGCTTCTAAACTAATACCTTTTTGGAACAATTGGTATGTTGGGAGTAATTGGGTACTATAAAACAGTTTGTTCTTTCATAATAATGCTATCATATTTATGTGTGGTTTATCTCAGAAAAATTCACAGCTTATGCTATTACAAATCACATTTACTTTTTGTCTGTTGAATTATTTAAATTTTCATTTGGACTATGTTTGGTGTTAAATTTAAGTGGTCCATTATGTAGGAAACTAATGCTCGTATGTGCCGAATAACTTTCTTACAATGGTGCTTCATGCCATCCAATGTGGAAATTGATATACTTGTTCCTAGCTTCATATGTTATTGCTATTCCCTTTGGTTGTTGCAAAATAATATGAGGAAAAGATCCTCCTCTTGTGTATGAACCTTTGTTCTTGACATTCTAAGTTGGCAGCTTGCTGGTGTATTTACCAGGTTCATTCTTTCTTATCTGCCTGCCTATAAGTACTAATAACATAACGCTGCCTATGCACAGTTTACAATTTTTTTACAGCAGTTTGTTCATTTTTAAATTTTTTTTGCATTTTTTAATTTTTGACAGCAGTTTGTTCATTTTTTTTACAGGTTGTTGTTGAGGTAACGCCGTAGTCTGTAACAGTGTTCATGGCTCAATCAAAGGCAGCTGCTGTTAGGGGGCAAAGGAAGGGCAAGAATGTCATGGGTAGAGATGCCCTTCCTCCCCCAATATCATCAGAGTCTGCTGCAAGTAATGTTGAGGGAAGAGGAGTTAAAGACTGATAAATATCCATTATGGAAATATGTCACAAGAGAGGATGGGCCAAACAACAAGGGAAAGGGAGGAGGCAATGTGCAATGGAAATGCAACTTTTGTAA
>APFE031161171.1:35958-51662 GCA_000404065.3 Pinus taeda
ATCTATGTTTGAAATCAATAAATTTGTATCATTAATTAAAATTTGTGTAAGAAATATCTAATTTTTAATATATATATAGATATGTAGATATTTTAATAAAATAATATATAACGTGTCCTGTTCCGGGGGGTCAGCGTGTCCAAATCCGACACCACGAATCTCGAATCCTACGTGTCCCGAATCCCCGTGTCAGGTGACTTAGCCTAAAAGTAAAGCTAAAATTTTAATTTTTAAATGAAACGTAAACGTAACAACAAAAATATATGCACAACCTGAACCAAAACCCATAGCAAATGTAAAAAGAATTTCGAATGTTTTGTTTATGCTTGCAGGTGCAGGTTCTCGACGAGCTGAGCGTGGAAATGACGCAGGAATGGCAGCGTTTTGAGTTCTGTCTGCTGCATAAACACAAGGAGAACCACGTTTGGCTTGTTGTTTGCGGGTTTCTACGACAACATGAGCAGATAGCGTAAAGGTTTGCAGGAGCTCGAGCATTCGAAGGTGATAAACACATTGTGGGCTTGGGCATTTGCTGGACGGATTATGGCTGCAGGTTTGATGTGCAGGTGAAAGAACCGGGCAATGGGAGAAAATTCACGCAAGAGGCAGGGGTGGATAAAGGTTTGCTTGCAGGATAAATTCTTCAGCAACAGATGGATAACAGAAACTAGAGCAGTGTGTGTGAAGGAGGACTTTACTGCGTGAGGTCTGAGGGACGTGGGCACAACGGCATACAGGTTTTTTGAAGGTGCAGCGAGAGAGATGTG
This sequence comes from Pinus taeda, assembly GCA_000404065.3. NCBI lineage: Eukaryota > Viridiplantae > Streptophyta > Pinopsida > Pinales > Pinaceae > Pinus > Pinus taeda. Next base: position 36,726 of record APFE031161171.1, read on the forward strand.
GAATGGAGATGCAGGCTCAAACAAGAATGTGGCTGCGATAGCTGATACAATTTTTGGACTGCGATTTGTATCCACAGGGCAGCTTTGAATGACAGTGGCTTTTGCTGGATTTAAAGATGGATTCGAGTGACGCAGCAGCAAAAGAGGCCTGCATGAAAATGACTGGAGTTGAACAGATCCCAGAGGGCAAACAAATATATGTATTTTTTGTTTGTATAAATTTTCCAGAGAAATATAATATGCAGCCAGAGACTAGTAAACCGCTTAAAATTCCTCAGAAATTTGCAAATAAAGTGATATCCCTCCGCTTCAGTGCCTCCAGTTATCAAACCCTACAAAGATTTCCAGCTCTGAATTAAGTATTCCTGCAGTAGCTGATTCTAAGGCCAGATCTTAACCTCCATGGCCTAGATCTGGCTTCAAGATTTAAGCTCACCTTCAAATCTACAACCTGCAACGGCAGAACAAACACCCAGAGATAACATGCAAGGATTGAAAATAAAACCCTACAAACCAGCTACAAATTTACAGCATTTACAATTTTTGGACTCTTAAATAGCCAAATTTATCAATAATCAACAGTGATATTATCAAAATCCCAGATTTACTATGAAAAACTTCAGAAATCTCTCATGCAATTCAGAGAAACAAACTTAAATGATAAACCCAGGGTCGAAACTGGTTGGGCTCTGCAAGAGAATGCTTGTGGGAGTTGGCTGGTTCAACCGAGAACTTCCCCAAACGCCCACTGATCTTCTCAATAAGGGTTTCTTGCACAACTCACTTCAACCATCAATAAAGAGGGAAAAAACAATACTAGATTCCATATACAATGGAGATACATGCCATTATTTTCAGAAATTCTAATACCATTTAAACCCTAGCAAGTGAATAAAATACCCGTGTTCAACAATACTCTGCATCAAGCTATTACTAATGGCTGAAAAATAAAAATATGCAGAAAATAAAACAACTCACAGCACTTCAAGAGAGTAACACCAGCAAGATTTCAACCCCAAAGTCTTTTTATTAGCACCAGAAAAAGTTTACAAGAGAGCTTTCTTCAGCACAAGACTCACAGATCGAATCTCATCTCAAATGACCCCTAGCACCCTATTTCAAGGAAAAATTCCCAACGGCTAGTTCGAGTGATCCATGTCAAAACGATCTCAACCGTGGATGAGGATCAAAATCCCTTTTAATCTCATCCGTCGAATTTTTAAATGCATTTTAATATATTAAAAAATTGAAATTTTGCATTTATTTACTCAAAAATTTGACTTTTATTATTTTATTAAATTTTTAAATTTTTATTTTATTTTATTTTTTATTTTTATTTATTTTTTTAATTAGATATATATATATATATATTATATTATATAATATATATATATTATATTAATTATATATCTCTTTATTTTTTATTGTTTTTTTTAAATTTTTTTCAATTTTTAATTTTAATTTTTAAATGGATCCTCAAACTTAGCCTTTGGAAAAATCACCTAGAACCTAGGACTTAGGACTTGGGACCTATGAGGGGATTAAAACATTTCCTAACCCTCAAGAGATTTTACATCATGACTTTTACAATTTTACATCTCAAGGGGGAAAACCCATTTGACATAGACCCTCATAGATCACCCAATTCTGCGACCAACTATAATCTAGCAGATCAACGCACTAGGATTCTCCTAAGATTCTAATGACAAAATTCATTTCGGCTTTGGGGTTAGGCTGAAGGTAAACTCTGTCGATCATGGATCGGTGAGACAAAAAACCTTCCGGAATGTAGATTATCACTAGAAAATTAGGTCCACCTAGGCAATTTTCATACATGACTCAGCTCTGATAAGATTATTTACAATTCACACATGCAGACTGGGTTTACAACATAATATGATAAGGTCGACGATGATTGTCGAATGGCACGAACACGTCGATCAAGCGCTATCCCTTTTGTGAAGAAAAGGGGGTGTACTGCTATGGGTAGTTGACACGTAGTGGTCAACATCTGGCTCTACTTGGGGACACGTTGCTGCACTGCAGGAATGTGAGAATCCAGAATCTGCATCCATGCAACACAACAAAATATAAGTAGCGTCCATCTAAAAATCATCATATAACATTAAGCACACGAAAGATATAAGCTCTTCATTTATTAACTATCTGGAAAAGTAAATCTAATGCTAAAACATAAATGAAAATGCTGAAAAAAAAGGAGTAAGGTTAGAAATACAATACAAAGGATGCCCCATGGCATCAGATGTGTTCAATATAGTGTATACTAAGCATTTGCCTGCTTTCAGGCAAATCTGACGGCTGCTTGTCGGATGTGCCATGTCCAATTCTGCATACGGTAGGACTTTTCCCTATTCGAAAATCAAGTTGCTCACAGTCGTCTGATGCATCAAATCTTTTTCTCATTTTCTTTCTCTTGCGCTTTTTCTTCGTGGCAGGCTGTATCACTGATGACGTGGAACTTTCTCCTTCAAAGCTATCAGATGAAGTATGTAAGATATGTTTGACATGTCTTTCTTCATTCTGCATCTGCCCTGTAAAGGATGATGGACAAATCTCATAGGTGCCATGAGTTATAACTTGATCTTCAATGACTAGTGGATGAATTTGATTATTAATTTATTTTTATCCAGGTCACCTTCAATTATCCACTTTTCAATGGAACAAAGGACCTCATAATAAGATGGAGCTTGTTGCAACAGATAAGGAGGCTCCTGATTTATTGACGTTCCCTGGTTTCTTTCATCCTCTGACCATTGTTGAATTTTCTGAACTTGTATTTTAATGGCATCTATCTGACTAGTGTTCAACCTTCATAGCACTAATTTACCTGGCATGGTTTTCTTCCATATCTTTTATTACTTTATCGTTCTTTTCCTTTATGGTAATCAAGCAATACTGCATAGAGTTTATCTCTTCCTTATGATTTTCTTGCATGGCAGCCAACTGATTATTATGACCGAACGTCATGATAGTCATTTCTTCATCCATAGTTAATAACTTGTTTTGCATAGAATTAGTTTCCCTATCATGATTAGCTTTCATTGTCGTCATATTTTCCTCCAAGCCTGATAACTTGCTTTGCATAAAACTAATTTCTATGTCATGATTAATCTTCATGGCCTCAATTTCCTTACCATGTTGATTTTGCATGATCTCCATCTCCCTATTACGTTTTTCCAGCTGGGTGCATAAAGTTCTCACATCATTGGCGTAATTAGTTTGATTGATCTCCATATTTTTTACCAGCTGCATTAGTTCTTGTATAATTTGCTTCTGATCTTCCTTTTCATTGTCAACACTATTTTTACAATTTGTCCCTACTTTTCCACTATCATGGATTTGATCTGCAATGGTACAGGACCCAGGTGGATGGCACATTCTAATATGAAGAATTGTCTTGGAATCCTTCATCGACAGCTGGACCTTTTACAAGATTACTTTCATTCTGTTGCACAATTTTAGGGGCACAAGACGAGCTATCTGGATCACCATATCTATTTTTATAAGCATCGACAATGTCTTATAAAGAAGTGAAAGAATCTTCAGGACAATTATTAAACCAGTTCAAAGCATCACCCTTTAAAGAATGGACAAATAAACGCATCTTGACATCTTCATGATTATATTGAGGAAGTCTACAATATATGATCATTACACAAGTAAACCTGTTTAAATGTTGTCTAATAGCGACTGAATCACCACCTGAGAACAAAACTAATTTAGAAATGGCCTCTTTCGGAAAATCATGGAGATTATCAGTAAAATGACATGGTTTAAATGAATAATCCATGATGAATAACGAGGGATCAAATGGATGATAGAACGAGATCTCTGCTCAAGAAAATCAATAAATGAAAGAAGTGGCGTCGCCACTTGAACGATGAATCTAATTCTAGGATCCAAAAAGAAACCAACAAGCTGATATGAGAGAGGCTTCTTGTCTGGGAAAAATAAAAGAAATGGAGTCGCCACCCAAACAAGAAATGAACCGAAGAGTAGTTGTTAATATGACGAAAGATAAGGTGATGAAAAGATCAAAAGACGCCAAAAAATGTTGGCCGTTTGACAGGCTAATGAATGGCATAAAAGATGAGATGATGCCAAAAAATTTTGACTCTGCCAACTCATATGAAAAATAAGAAAGAAGAAATAATGATGAATGTCGAATAAACCATGGACAGAAAAAACTTTATCCCTAGCAACGGCACCAAAAAATGTTGTCGCACAGATTGTCACGACAACGCTTAGACCGGGCGCTGTCACCCTGATCCCCGATCTCTCCATTTAAGCCTGTCTCCCGCGGCTAAGGGGGGTAGTCCCTATGGGATAATGAATGACCAACTGGGGACCAGTTGGGTTGGGAGACACGAAGGGAAATAAGCACTTAATTGATTTTATCAAGTTAATAGACCAGTTCCTTATGGATTTAATGATTAGATGATTAGATGTTGCAGAAATATGAACCATGTAAAACAAACATTTATCATCAAATAAACAATGCAAGATATCCAGTAAATTCACAATGCTTTAACGATGCTCCAGCAATTTACTTAAAGAAAAATTAAATGCTTTTAAAAGATCATAGAATTTAAATGTTGATCAGTTGCCACTTTCACATAGCTAACTTTAACTAAACATTTAAGTGCATTTAGCCATAGAGAAATGGAACATAAACACTGCAAAAGTCGCCAAAATGAAAATTTCAATTTTCTGTTAAGCCTTCTCAAAATATTTGTCTTTAAATAAAACAAGACTAAAGACTAAGTAAATGAAACTTTAAATCCAAAATTTGAACTAAACTAAAAGGAAACCTTTTTATTATTATTATTTTTTATTTGATTATTATTTTTTTTTTATTTTTTATATGATTTAATTGTTATAATTATATAATTTTTTTAAAAGAAAAACGAAACAACTTAATCCAAAATATAAATCTAAGAAAAAAAAAAAGAATTTTAAAATCAAAATGGAAATGATCAAAGTTAAAAATGGCCAACTCTAAAAGCTATAGCGGCTATTAAAAATCCTAAATTACAGACAAAACTAAAAAAACTATATTTAAAGCAACACTAAAAGCTAAGTTAAATAAGTCAAAATTAATTAAAAAGGTTTAACCATAACCATGATCAAACAAATGAAAATGAAACTTTTTTATTTTATTTTTTTTATTTTTATGATTAAAATTCTAAATTTAAAATTATACAAAACTAAAAAAATCTAAATAAAATTAACAAAAAAAAAAAAAAAAACGTGACTACTAAATCTAATTTAAATTACGTGAACTAAAACTAAGAAATGAAATTAAAAAAAATGAACTAACGTATCCCTAAAACTAAAGCTAAAATTTTAATTTTTAAATGAAACGTAACAACAAAAATATATGCACAACCTGAACCAAAACCCCTAGCAGATGTAAAAAGAATTTCGAATGCTTTGTTTATGCTTGCAGGTGCAGGTTCTCGACGAGCTGAGCGTGGAAATGACGCAGGAATGGCGATGTTAGAGTTCTGTCTACTGCATAAACACAAGGAGAACCACGTTTGGCTTGCTGTTTGCGGGTTTCTACAACAGCGTGAGCAGATAGCGTAAAGGTTTATAGGAGCTCAAGGACTGCGTGGAATTTGAATAGGAGCTCGAGCATTCGAAGGTGATAAACATGCTGTGGGCTTGGGCATTTGCTGGACGGATTATGGCTGCAGGTTTGATGTGCAGGTGAAAGAACTGAGCGATGGGAGAAACTTCACGCAAGAGGCAGGTGTGGATAAAGGTTTGCTTGCAGGATAAATTCTTCAGCAACAAATGGATAACAGAAACTGGAGCAGCGTGTGTGAAGGAGGACTTTACTGCGTGAGGTCTGAGGGACATGGGCACAATGGCGTACAGGTTTTTTGAAGGTGCAGTGAGAGAGATGTGGAATGGAGACGCAAGCTCAAACAAGAATGTGGCTGCGATAGTTGATACGAATTTTGGACTGCGATTTGTATCCACAGGGCAGCTTTGACTGACAGTGGCTTTTGCTGGATTTAAAGATGGATTCGAATGAGGCAGCAGCAAAAGAGGCCTGCGTGAAAATGCCTGGAGCTGAACAGATCCCAGAGGGCAAACAAATATATGTATTTTTTGTTTGAATAAATTTTCAAGAGAAATATAATATGCAGCCAGAGACTGGTAAACCGCTTAAAATTCCTCAGAAATTTGCAAATAAAGTGATATCCCTCCGCTTCAGTGCTTCGAGTTATCAAACCCTACAAAGATTTCCAGCTCTGAAATAAGTATTCCTGCAGTAGCTAATTCTGAGGCCAGATCTTACCCTCCAGGGCCTAGATCTGGCTTCAAGATTAAGCTCACCTTCAGATCTGCAACCTGCAACGGCAGAACAAACACCCAAAGATAATATGCAAGGATTGAAAATAAAACCCTACAAACCAGCTACAAATTTACAGCATTTACAATTTTTGGACTCTTAAACAGCTAGATTTATCAATAATCAACAGTGATATTATCAAAATCCCAGATTTACTATGAAAAACTTCAGAAATCTCTCATGCAATTAAGAGAAACAAACTTAAATGATAAACCCAGGGTCGAAACTGGCTGGGCTCTGCAAGAGAATTCTTGCGGGAGTTGGCTGGTTCAGCCGAGAACTTCCCCAAATGCCCACTAATCTTCTCAATAAGGGTTTCCTGCACAGCTCACTTCAACCATCAATAAAGAGGGAAAAAACAATACTAGATTCCATATACAATGGAGATACCTGCCATTATTTTCAGAAATTCTAATACCATTTAAACCCTAGCAAGTGAACAAGATACCTGTGTTCAACAATACTCTGCATCAAGCTATTACTAATGGCTGAAAAATAAACATATGCAGAAAATAAAACAACTCACAACACTTCAGGAGAGTAACACCAGCAAGATTTCAACTCCAAAGTCTTTTTATTAGCACCAGAAAAAGTTTACAAGAGAGCTTTCTTCAGCACAAGACTCACAGATTGAATTTCATCTCAAATGACCCCTAGCACCCTATTTAAAGGAAAAATTCCCAACGGCTAGTTCGAGTGATCCATGTCAAAACGATCTCAACCGTGGATGAGGATCAAAATCCCTTTTAATCTCATCCGTCAAATTTTTAAATGCATTTTAATATATTAAAAAATTGAAATTTTGCTCTTATTTACTCCAAAAATTTGGACTTATTATTATTTTATTATTTTTTAGATTTTTATTTTATTTTATTTTTTATTTTTAATTTAATTTCTTTTAATTATATATATATAATAATAATATATATATTTAATTATTTATATCTTTTTTTTATGTTTTTTTTTAATTTTTTCAATTTTTAATTTTTATTTTTAAATGGATCCTCGAACTTAGCCTTTGGAAAAATCACCTAGAACCTAGGACTTAGGACCTATGAGGGGATTAAAACATTTCCTAACCTTCAAGAGATTTTACATCATGACTTTTACAATTTTACATCTCAAGGGGGAAAACCCATTTGACATAGACCCTCATAGATCACCTAGGTCTGCGACCAACTATAATCCAGCAGATCAACGCACTAGGATTCCCCTAAGATTCTAATAACGAAATTCATTCTGGCTTTGAGGTTAAGCTGAAGGAAAACTCTGCCGATCATGGATCGGTGAGACAAAAAACCTTCCAGAACGTAGATTATCACTAGAAAATTAGGTCCACCTAGGCAATTTTCATACATGACTCAGCTCTGCTAAGATTATTTACAATTCACACATGCAGATTGGGTTTACAACATAATATGATAAAGTCGACGATGGCTGTCGAATGGCACGGACACGTCAATCAAGCGCTATTCCTTTTGCGAAGAAAAGGGGTTGTACTACTATGGGTAGTTGACACGTAGTGGTCAACAGGTATCATCCTTTATCTTTTGCTGACGTGATGTTTGGTAATAGCAAGGCTCCTAGAGCCAAGATTTGGATCCAAAAGACTCAGGATATCCTCTGAGCTCTCAAGGATAACATGGCTACAGCACAGAACCAGCAAAAGCTGTATGCCGACAAGGGTCAGGTGGAGAGACAGTTTGAGCTAGGGGACATGGTCTATCTACGATTATAGCCATACCGATAGTCGTCACTGAAGCAGAAGGGGGCTGAGAAGCTCAAGCCCCACTTTTATGGGCCATACAGGGTTACACGCAGGATTGGACAGGTTGCATATGAGTTGGAGCTGCTCCAAGGCAGCAAGATTCATAACGTTTTTAATGTATCATGCCTGAAGAAGGCATTGGGGCAGTAGGTGACAGTCACAGATGAGCTACCACCCATGGATGATGAGGGGCATTTGGTGTTGCAGTCGGAGGCTATTATTGATACCAGGGAGAGGCAGTTGCAGAGCAAGACAGTCCGAAAATTCTTGGTGAGGTGGAAGAATTTGCCGGATGAGGATGCCACTTGGGAGAGTGAGAAAATCTTGCAGCATCCATCACTTCAATTGCTTGAGGACAAGCAACATTTTGCCAAGGGAGACTGTAATATTCCTAATTAGCCATGGCTAATTGGAATATTTGATTTTGCTCAATTTTTGCCTTCTATAGTTATTTATAAATAAAAAAGTGAGAAAATGGGACATAACTCACTTTTAGAATAAAAATCACTTCCTAGTACCACAACGTTGTGACTTAAAGGGGAGCCAAGGGGGCCAAAGGGGGACGCAAAGATGGAGCCCACACAGACACTTGGAGGGACTACGTAGAAGGGAAGAAACACGTGGCAAGAAAGGAATTACGTTGGAGGAGGTGAGCCTTGGGATTGAGAGAGGCAAAGGCTATAAAGGAGAGAGAAGCCCCCTCATTTTGATCATTCAGTTATGTTCATTTGAGCTAGTCACTTCGACTTAGAGCACGCTGGCTGTTTAGCTAGTCTGCAACACTATTTAGTGCATTGAGTGTCTCCGTTCGAAGATCTCACCCTTAGCCCCAGGGGACTTCGAGTGCCTACTCGGGCAAGGTATTTCCATCAACATTTTGGCAGTAGTTTCATCTGCATTTTTGGCAGGAGGATTGAGCATCTTGGAGGACTGCATAGCACTAAGAGGGACGACGCAGTTCTTTTTGGCAGGAGTTCTGGCTTGAGGGTTTGCAGTAGGATTTGTGCTGGGAGATTGAGCAGGGGATCAGCCCTTGCATATTGGAGGGTTTTGACAGAGGTTTCAAGCAGATTTCCGAAGGGTTTCATTCAGTGGCAGCGCAAAGCCTTCAGAGACTGCGCAAAACCCTAAGGAGGTGATTTTCGGGGGTCGGCCATTCCAGGAAAGCTTTCTGGGTTTTTCTGGGTTTCTTGATTAGAGTCTGATTCCGGAGTTTCCGCTTTTTCTGAGGAGGGGAACAGCCCCAAATCCTCATTCGATTTCCACCAGCAGCACAACAGTTTTCCAGCAACTGGGACGCAAATTAGTGTGAGGTCATTCCTTTGCTATTCTGAGTGTATTTCTTCACTTGCCTTGTGCAAGTCGAGGTGCCATCTTTCTGATCACCTCCTGTACTCACTCTATTACTCAGTATAATAAAATGGCTTAGCATTTCTTGCTGCATTTCTTGAGTATTTGTTTACGTTTCATGTTTACATTGTTGTTTGTTGCACTATCGTTATTTCGCCTCTGTGAGTTTTCCAACTATTATACCACTTGTACGTTTTTCGATTGGGGTTTGCTGGTATTTGAGAAATATTCCTGGAAAGGGATATTACATCAAAACTTCATTGGAACCCTTGATGACAAACCTGCTCCATTGACCTGGCCATCTCTTGCCTTGGAAATCCACCCTGGCTACACTATGAAGAAGAATAAAAATGGGGACATGACACCAACTGAAAACTCCTCCATCTCGCTACTACTGATCACGGGCTCCCGTAGCAAGGTGATGATCCAAGAGGTGGGCTCCTCAAGAATCCTACCCATTTGTAGCTCTATCGAACTACAGTTCTATATCAGCCCACCTCCCTCTTGGAGGTATCTTGGCTGTCATGGCGAACTCCTCCTCTTGTTTGATCTTTGCAGCTACAACCTTAAGATCGTGCTTCTCATCCTTGTCCTTTTTCTTCAAGGGACACTAGGATGCATAGTGGCCCATCTCGCCACATCTGAAACACTTCACCTTGGAGACGTCCTTCTTTCGTCTCTGTTGCCCCTATTGCCCCTTCGATTCAAGGGCTGCATTATCCTCCTCCTCTACTTTGGGCTTCGACCCACTGTTGTTGTTGCTTCCGTCAAGTTTGACCTTGATCAGGTCTCTCCTCAACTCTTTTTGTTTTATAGTTGCCCACATCTCATCCCAATTAGGCAATACTGCTCTACCCAGGATACTTTGGACAAAGACTTGTCACTCATCCGAGACAGAATTTAGGGCCAGTCTCACTAACTTCGAATCTTGAGGTGTATGCCCCACAAACGACAACTCATCATGAGTTTCATTCAACTTCATGAGGAATGGATCCACACGTTCTCCCTTCTACATCTGCACAGATCTCAACCTCTGTTCCAAGTACATCTTCCGCTTCTCAGAAGATCCCTGATACAATGTGGCCAAAGCATCCCACATCCCTTTAGCAGTTGTTCTACTATTAACGTGTCACACCACATGATCCTTGACTCCATCCAAGATCATCCTCTTGGCCTTTGCCATTTCAGTTTTGTACTTCTTCAGTGGATCTGCATCCATAGGGATAACTACCACACTATCAACATACGTCTTAAGGGCATGCTCATCTAGAAGGAAGGACAATCTAGCCTTCTAGATGATGTAGTTGGAAGCTCTATCCAACCTGTCCTGATCCCTCAAACCACTAGTTGTCATATCCTTTGAAAATTGTCGAACAACTCCCTCTTTCACCTCACTGTGTAGCTTCTAGGCTAGTTTACGCACTCCCTGATGGAGCTGGTAAGTCTGTTCCTCCTTTGTTGCTCAGCAAATGAGAAATATTGATTTCCTCAGCAAGAAAACACTGAGGAAGTATTCCCTCACTATGCGATTTGCTTTCTTCATCTCACAGTTTTCCTGTCGAGCACTCAGCTTGCAGAAAATTGCATCGATCTAGCTCTGCATGGTTCCCTCTGCCTTGGAAAATTCTCGATCTAACAGTCTTAGCTCTCTGTCAAATCACTCAGAGAGAGACACCCATGAAAATATAGCCCTCCTGGCTAGAGCTACGCAATCCCTCAGGGGATTCAAACTTCTACTTGTTGCAGCAAGTTGGCCCTTGCTTTAGTGCTAGATTTGCTCTTCCTATTTCACATCAACAACTCTAATACCATGTGAAAATTCCTAGATCTAACAATCTCAAGAATCCTACTACAACCAACTGAATATACTTCACCTAGATTGTAAATTACATTACAAATTAATTTCAGATTTCTTCTTGAAACATTGAAGTAGATTACTGAAGAAGCATAATTAAATATGATTCTGAAACATAGAAACTGAGCAAGGAAATATAAACACATAAGACACCGTTATTTTTGGACAAATGCCCCTGAAAAATCCTAATGCAGGAAAACTGATGCAGTAGTTCAGAGGGTTTATTATTATTAAGCTGTAGTAAAATTTTAGTACATCTATGGATGCCTAACTGGTAATCCAAACAGCAAGAAAATCTGGTAGAGATATTCCCTAAGCAACCCCCACACTCGTGTTGACTGCACTCGCGTTCTTGCACTTGCCCGTTCCTGCACTTGCACATTTCTACACTCACGCGTTCCTGCACTTGCGAGTCCCTACACTCGCGTGTTCCTGCACTCCCGAGTTCCTACACTGGGAATAACTAAGCCTATTGCCACTGCCTCTCCGGATCTGGAAATCTTCCTCTGGATCACTGTCCATGCCCCTCTACTGCAAAGAATGTCTTTGATCAAAATTTCCGCCTGAGAACTTCTCACTTCAGAAATTCGATCTCTTGATCTCTCGGTGTATTTTCCAATGACCCTCAAGACCCTTCTTATATCTTCCTGTTGGACAACCAACGGCCTAGATTAATTCTTAATCAAACGCTCAGATCATTTTGACTTGATCTCCGTCTTTATCTAGAAGATTCACCCACAATTAGATTAATACCTGTTGTCGCACAGATCGTCACGACAACGCTCAGCTCAGGGGCTGTCACACTGATCCCCAATCTCTCCGTTTAAGCCTGTCTCCCGCGGCTAAGGGGGGTAGACCCTATGGGAAAATGATTGACCAACTGTGAAACAGTTGGGTTGGGAGACACGAAGAAACAAACACTCAATTGATTTGATTAAGCTAATGGAACAGTGCCTGATTAAACGATCATTTATCAAATGTTGCAAAGATGTTAACCATCAAATAATCTCAAGTAACGTAAGGTATTCGATAAACGCAGAGTGCTTTTCCAGCGATTAAAAATTTCGAAAGATAAAATGCTTTTAAACAATCACGTAAGATGCTAGCCAGAGATTACATTCATATAGTTACTCTTCGAATGAACATTTAAACATGATAAACATTAATTCCCACGTCAAAATTTTAGCCTTAGCATAAAAGATGAAACCTAAAAAAAATTCCCGAGCCAAGACTGAAATTGGCAAAAAATTTCCCAAAATATTTTTATATTTTTTAGATAAAGCAAAATTTAAAACCAAATGAAACCCTCTTTTTTATTATTATTTTTATTTTTTTTTAATCTAAATTTCCAACAGGTGAAAAATCTAAACTAAAACAAAAATCTAATAAATCTAAACTAAAAAAAAAGAAAAAGAAATCTAAACTAAAAATCTAATTCTAAAACTAAATAAAGAAAACTAAACCAAAAAAAAAACTTTATGCCTTTTTTTAAATTTTTAATTTTTCTATTATTTAATAACTTTTGATTTATGAGATTAGAATCGAAACAAAACTAAATTAAAAGAATCACACCTAATAAACGAATCCTTTTTATTTTCAATATTTTTATATTTTTTTTTATGATTTTCTTTAAAACAAAGCCTAAATAAAATTTTAAATCTAAATAAAAATCGAACACAACTAAAATTAAACAAAAAAAAAAAAAAAAAAAAAAAAAATCGAATTTTTTTGTTTGAATTTTTATAAAGCCAAAACCAATTAAAAAAAGGAAAAAAGAAACCACGCTAATCGGAAGCCTAAACCAAATAAAAAATGATTTTTTTTTTTTTTGTGACGCTTTAAAGCCTTAAAATATATACATTTAAACCAAATAAAAAAAAAATGTGAAATGAAAAATTGTAATAAATCTCAAACTTAGAACGTGACTTAATTACAAATCTAGTTTAATTGAAACATAGGTGAACTGAACAATGTATCAAAAAATTATGCTATCTCTTACTTGCATTTACCGTAAATCAGAACGCAGCAAATCAAAATCGAAAGTTATGTTTATCGTGTGTAGGTCGAATGGCGGAAGGAAGGCATGAGGAGCTGCGGCTGAGGGTGAAGAGATGGATACGCTGAAGAAAGATTGTTGGAAGGGCGTGCAGATGCGTATGACGGAGAGGGCGATTGCAGAATGGCAGAGAAATGCCACAGTTTGCAGGGGAGCGAATGAGGCCGTTGGGAAGGAAACTGCGGTTTGGACAATGAGAGCTGAAGAAAAACGATGGAAGCGTTGAGAGGAACAGAGGTTTTTGGAAGGATACACGCAGAGAGGCAGCAGCTGCGTGGGATAATACTGAGCAACTGGACGACAGAGGGGGCTGCGTACAACAGCTGAAATGAAATGCGACTTTGCAGATTGGAGATTCGAGCGGATGGGCGTCTCCAAGAAAAAATAAAAAATCCACGTTTACTTTTCCTGTTGAATGAGAGTTGGACGTATGGAGAGGGAGAGGCAATTGGCAAGTGAATGCTGATGTAGGGAGCTGCGTTTTTATTATTTTTATGCAGATTTCTGGCAGCTGAGGATAGTTGGGGATTTGAAAAACAATTTTGCAATCCTTGGAAAAAAAAATGTTACAAACCCCAGAAGCTGATATCAATGAAACTGATGTAAAATTTCTTCCAGACCTGAAAACAACTGAAATTGAAACCCTTGGTCAGCGAAACAGCGTAGATAAACCTCGGAAATCTTCAGAAACCCTACAACCTGAAATGAAAAATTACCCAAAAATAATGTGCATAAAACAAGACTGAAAACCCTAAACCTGACAAAATATTTACAGTATTTACAACTGAAAGCTCTTAAGCAGCCAGATTTATCAATAATCACAGTAATATTATCAGAAATTAATTTTAATGTAAAACGCTTCAGAAAACCCTGCATGCATTCATAAAAAATATTTCGAATGATAAGCCCGGGATCAAAAACTGGCTGGGCTCTTTCAGAAAACACAATCCGGGAGTTGGCTGGTTCAGCCGAGAACTTCCCCTAACGCCCGGTAATCTAAAAAAGGGATTTCCTGCACAGCTTAAAATCAACCATTAACATAGAGGGAGAAAACAATAGTGAAACCCCGATCAAATGGAGATACCTGCCACTATATTTTAGAATCTAAACTATCATTCAAACCCCAAAGATCAGACAAGATACCTGTGCCTAGATCAATCTTCATTAAGCTATCATCACTGGCTGAAAATAAAATAATGCAAAAATAAAACAATCTTACAACATTTTCAAAAGAGTAACATCAGCAAGATTTTTAACCCCAAAGTCTTCTTTATTGCACAAAAAATGACTACAAGAGAGCTTTCTTTAGCACCAGCCTCTCAGATCAAATCCGATCTCAAATGACCCCTAGCACCCTATTTAAAGGAGAAAATCCCAACGGCTTGTTCGAGTGATCCATGTCAAACTAATCTCGACCGTCAATGAGGATCAAGATATCTTTTAACCTCATCCGTCGATTTTTTAATTCATTAAAAAATTGAATTTCTCAAATATTATTATTTTATTATTTTTTTAAGTTTTTA
>APFE031161171.1:57745-70458 GCA_000404065.3 Pinus taeda
AGGAAAACTCTGCCGATCATGGATCGGTGAGACGAAAAACCTTCCGGAACGTAGATTATCACTAGAAAATTAGGTCCCCCTAGGCAATTTATATACATGACTCAACTCTGCTAAGATTATTTACAATTCAACATGCAGACTGGGTTTACAACATAATATGATCAAGTCGACGATGACTGTCGAATGGCACGGACATGTCGATCAAGCGCTATGCCTTTTGCGAAGAAAAGGGGGTGTACTGCTATGGGTAGTTGACACGCAGTGGTCAACAATACCCATTAATATTTTAATTTCCCTAAGTTTAGACTTAGGAACTCCATTAAAAATATTAATTATTTTAATATAATGATAATCATCTCTAGGTGGAATTTCCTAAAATGGTTTCTATGTTCTTTGGAATGCATGTGCCCAAGCCTCCCTCCAAAATTTGAGGTTTCGATATCTCTTTAAGCCAGAAGAAGTGCGAAGTAGAAGAAGAAGGGTAAGGAAGTGTGAGTTGGGTGGAATCTAAGGAGAAAAAGAAAAACGAAATTTTGTACCTCTCTCTCTTCCTTTCATGCCCTAGTTTGGGAGATTGAAGTCTTCCAAGTTTTGCTGATGCCGGAAGCTGCCTGATGTCAGAAGTTGCCTAATGCGAGAAATTGTATAGTTGAAGTTGTTGGAAGAGAGGTCGAAGATTTGGGAGGCTGACTTGGTGTGGAGAGAAGGTTTGGTCTTTGTCTAGGGTGAAGAGTCTCAAAGAATTCTATTGAAGAGAATTTTGACTGGTTTTTCCCCTCGGAAGGGGTTTTTCCCTGGCATAGTGCCTATATCTGTTGTCCATTGTTTTATGTGCTTTTGCTTTGGTAATTGCTTGATGAACTAAAGAAAGAAGATATAAATAAAACTTAATAAGAAATCAAGAACATCACAAGTAATTATCAAATATAAGAAAATCTTTCTGTGTTTCTGATTTTCTAATAGGTTTCCCATTAAGATACTAGGCAGGGCTTGTTGCACCAGAGGAATCCCTAACGTTGGAGAGAAGGAGGCTCTGTTTGACAGATGGAGACTCATGGAGACCACTTTATGGCACCCTAGTTGGATCTTGGGATCCCACAAGAGATATTGAGGTGGATTTGAGGGCCAACCCTCAAATTTTGGATCTTCCAAGCATCTAAACCTTCTTGGCACCTCATCACTCTTGGACATGGAATTTGGAGCATTTATGATGGGTGACATCAGCATTTTAGAGGCTACGACTCACATGTGTGGAAAAAATAGGCATAATTTAATGTTAACTAATCAATTGGCTTGTAACCCAAGGTCAATTAGCAATCAAACTTGTTTTAGGGGCTTTGTAAATCATAATTAGGTAACCTAATCCTCATATAAATAGAGGATAGGCTCATCTCATTTGATCATCATCACTGTGACTATTTCAGCCCTCTTAGAAAATTCGGCCTATCTGAATTGTGACTTGTATCTTGTGAAAATGTGATCTATGGTGGATTTTTGGTAATAGAGCTATTCTTTGGCTTTGGAGATGTCAATTTGGAGCAATAAAGGACTTATTCACGCATTCTATTTTGTATAGATCCTATCTTGTAAAACTTAAGAAGATTATAGTGGAGAACCTTCCTTTGAAGTTGTCTTGGAGATTGTAAAAGTGATAGGAGGATCTTCTATGGTTAGCAGTGGACAACCTTAGTCATGACCCTATAGAAGGATCTTCTAAGGTCAATAGTGGACAACCTTAGTCATCTTCCGATATCCATTCATTACCTTTTCAAGGGACATCTCATTGATCACATTTCATATTTTAAAACTCTTTCAAAACCATTTTGCTGGATTTACTCTGCATATCACCTTGAGCTTCATTGCTTTAAGTCCTAGAAATCTTAACCTAAGGAGACCCCCCATGAGCTGGAGGAGAGCCAGCCTGAAGTGACAAGAGAGTTGGTGAGGTGACAGTGTCTCCCCCCCCCTCAGTTTCACTTGGATCACACTTGAGCTTTTGGACTTTATCTCAAGTGGTGCAAGTTCATGTGATAACAGTGCATAGTTGCTCTTGCACCCATTTTTCATATCATTTTGTGTGTGGGGGCAGGGAACGTATTTTACACCTATTTGTTTTCGTTTGACTATCATTGCTGGCTGTAACCACTAGTCCCTTGACCTATTTGTTCTTTAGTGGACATAATAAAATCTCAATTTCAATTTCTCAAACAGTTTATTCAAAAGATCTCAATGATGCCCATGCCAAAGGAGTTTCCTCTCCTTATCATGGAGTAAAGTGTTATTGTCAATCAGAATGCAGAATTCTATGCAAATTTAGCTAATCAGAACTCCATAAAAATGAATATCCCTTCCACAAAGAAACCCAATACATTTCTTACAAAATAAAAGCATGGGATTCTTTTTAATTATAAAAGAGTTCAAATATAATGTCTATAGCTACTAAAGAAGAATGTATGTATAATTGTACAAGAACCTGTTCTGCAGGCCAGTTATAGACCATTGACATCATTTCCCCCTTATCAGCACTGCTAAAATACATTCCTCTCGGCCGTCTATACAAACCACTGTAGTTTTGACAGACCAAGCCAACAGTAGGTGTGTATATTATTTGCGCATACTCCGCAATATTATCAATTAGAACCTGCATAGCTTCCATCAAGCCAAAATCAGTAAAGTTATTCATTGACTTACAAACAACAAAAGATAAAGTGGCTTGCGGACACAGGTTTCTGTACTGACAAGAATTGTTCCCTAGAATTAGAATGATGATTCTACAAATCAACAGGAAACAAGATTAAATACATTCGAGCTCAAACCGCTTTACATATCACAGAAATAAATTATACATCACGTGACTAGATATTTCTAATGGAACAGGATCATCAAGAGGTTTATTCCTCCAGACAGATTGCCATCAAATGAACACTATGCCAATATTCCTGGAAACAACATCTTAAATCATACATTTAGATAGAAAAAAAAGTGCAGGCTCTCTCTATCTCTCAGAAAGTTTTCCTTAGAAAAACAAGTTACCTTATAATACAAAGTCTCATTCCTATCATGCAATCTGTTCAGAATTCTCCACTTAGCTAAAGCAGTACTGTCAGATGGTCCATCCTTAGCATGTTCTCCCAATGTTTTAAGATCAACCTCTGCCCAAACAAAAAAGGTTTAAATACCCAACGTTAAATTCCCACTCATTCAAATCATTTGTGATATCTGAAGCTAGAAATTATGGTTGAAAAATAAAAGGTTCCAATACATCCAAATTAATAAACAATAGAAGCTTTTTCATTATCCATACATGTTAGTCACACAGATACATTGTCTCGTGTCATCACCACAAACATATATTTCAGTAAAGGCCCTTCAAGAATGAAAATATCCACTAATGACCAGAATATGCCAATGGCATCTAATAAGTATTAATAGCAAAACAAAGTGTGCCTAGAGCATCTCCTCCCTGAAAGAAAATGGGAAAATGACACCGTAACAAATAAAACTGGCATTAAACCTTGTTACCCCTCAAAATGCATGTCATTTTGAGGTCGCTTTTCAGAATAAAAAGTGTGAAGGATCAGGCCTAGAGGGCTACCAATCACCATTTTGCAAATCTTCCTCAACAGTCAACGCACTATTCAAGTTAGATTTCTCTTAGAGAAAGGTGGCACTTCAGCCATTAATGTGCTTGCTTTAGAACAGAAATTCAGAGCCATTGTGGGTGCTAATGTGCTTGCTTTAGAACAGAAATACAGAGCCATTGTGGGCACCCTTCTGGCATTTGTTTTTCAGTGGTCTGTTTCATAGAAAAGGACCTCTGTTTTGAAGGGCTAACTCATAGGAAGATCTCGAAATTGATTTCAGGAACATACAGAGATCATCATTTTTTTCTTGAGGCTAATTGTTGCATCAAAGCCAAAAACCTTTCCTGTTGATGTCTGCAAGGACCTGAGATGAAGAAGTTATGCACTTAGTGGATTTACCTCATCTGTCTGGACCCTGGAAAGGCCAGGAGAATCATTGCTATGACACGCTGAAGCTCTTTGCAGTTTCACTTTGCATAAGTTAAATGCTATAGTATTCATAAAATGAGGACATTAGTTCTGGCCTTGAGGCTTGTATCCTGTTGCTGCAAAATTTAGCAGGATTGGTAAAAGGCATCATTGGGCAAGGGGCCAAACTTTATGGCAACAATGAGGAAGGGTTGCCACTGTCACCTCGGGAACCTTTCTCCTGCTCGTTAGTGGGATTTCAACCACAAAGGAGGCTTACCTATATGTCATAGCATCATTCAGAATCTTGTAGACCTGATGCTCTTTTATGGCCCTGGGCAGTCCCTTTATCCATGCAGACTTGACTTTATACTAAAAACTATATTTCAAATTCAATACGTGACTCTGCCCACACAAAAACATGAACATACGTGGGTCCCAGAACACTATACCCACGTATAGATTTTTAAATATGAAAAATAAAATAAAATGTTGTTTTTCGGGCAGGGTTTCTGGGTTTTACCGAGAGCCCACCAACAAGAGCCCGTGGCCTAACTGAAATAACCAATTTGAGGTGGTATATATACACCCCTTGGGTAGTCCTAATTCATGAGATAAGAGAGATATCAACATTATACTCGATTTCCCCCAGATCAAGTCTGTTTTCCCGTGCCTCCTGTGTTAGTTTCTGTAGCATCGGATGTGTTCTAGCCACGAAATTTAGTGGAGAGGCTAGAATACATGAGATGTCCAAAACCCATAAATCATCTCTGGAAATTCCACCTAGAGATGGCTTAATTAGATTATTAACCAGTTTTTAAATATTTCCTAAGTTTAAACTTAGGAAATATGGTTAACTAATCAGAATTAATTAATTTAACGTGTGAATCATCTAGAAACTCAAACAGATCGACTCCAAGATGATCCTAGCCATTGATTAAGTTTTAATCTTGGTTGTTGGTGCTCCAACAGTGGATTATAAAAGGAAGACAATGGGCACTTGGAGAAGACACTTCTGTAGTTTGATTTTTTTGGCAGATTGATTTCTAGAGAGCAACAATTGTTGCTAGAGAGCCAGAGATTGAAGCAGGGCCAATGAGGGGCAGAGACAATGATCCGGAGGATGTTTTCCAGTTCCTGAGACGCAGCAACAAGGGGCGGAGTTATTCCCATTGAGGCAGCGCAAAGGACTGCGCAATTGCTTCAGAAGCAATTCGATTTTGCTGGAGAGAAATTAGTTTTTAGTTCCGAAGGCCGGGCAAAGGGCCCAAAGTGTCCAAGAAGCGATTTCCTCAGCAGAGACAGGCATAACGAATTCATAAGAGGCAGTTCAAAGGCTAGACACCATAGGGTCTACGCAACAGTGCAGAGGCTAATGCAGAGGGTTCAGGAGGACGAGTTTTCTGAAGAGGAGTTGTATCGGGATGGCTTGTGGATGAAGGGTAATTTCCCTTAAATAATTTTGGCTAGATTTACTAGTTTGGATTGCCAGTCGGGCATCCATAATTTGTACTCAGATTTCACTGTTGCATAATAATAAAAACCCTAACTGTTGCACTGGTTTTCCCACATTGGGTTTTTCCGGGCACTTTTGTCCATAAATAACGGTATCAATTTTTATTTGTCTGCGCTAGCATTTCTCAGTTTCCAACACCATTATTTTTGCAGTTTTTATTTGTGAAGGTTGTAATGTGATTTATTTGATATTTGTCGTAGCAGATAAATTGTTAAAATAACTACCAATTAGAAAAATAAATTCCAATTGTTGCAATATGATTCCAGTGTTGAAATTTTCATATCGTATCTCTTGAAATTTTCACATGGTATCAGAGTGTAAGTGATGTGAAAAATTGGTGACCCAATTCTCTACTACAACAACCGATTAAATTTCTCCTACTCGTTAATTTCTTGTGGATGAAGGGTAATTTCCCTTAAATAATTTTGGCCAGATTTACTTGTTGTATGAATTGCCAGTTGGGCATCCATAGATTGTACTCAGATTTCACTGTTGCATAATAATAAAAACCCTATCTATTGCACCGATTTTCCCATATTGGGTTTTTCCGGGCACTTTAGTCCACAAATAACAGTATCAATTTTTATGTGTGTGTGCTAGCATTTTTCAGTTTCCAACACTATTATTTTCGCAGTTTTTATTTGTGAAGGTTACAGTGTGATTTATTTGATATTTGACGTAGAAAATAAATTGTTAAAATAATTACCAATTACAAAAATAAATTCCAACTGCTGCAATATGATTCAAGTCTTGAAATTTTCACATGGTATCTCATGAAATTTTCACATGGTATCAGAGTGTAAGTGATGTGAAAAATCAGTGACCTGATTCTCTACTACAGTAGCTGATTAAATTTCTCCTACTCGTTAATCTTTGAATCAAGTTATTTATAGTGTTAAACAGTAAATATCGAAATAAAATCTACTGCAGCCTTCACAACATAAAATACTGCGAAACCTAAATACTACACAAGAGAGAAATAAACACACACAAATACATCGTTGTTTTTTAACAAAGGTCCCCGGAAAAACCCAACTTGGGAAAACCAGTGCAGTAACTGAGGGTTTTAATTATTATGCAGCAGTAATTTGAGTACAAATATTTAGATGCCCAAACTGGTAATCAGATACAGAGAATAAACTAGCAAAGAGGTAGTGAGAAATATTCTCACACTGTCACTAGCGATCCGACTCTGATCTAGGCTCTGGATGGCTACTCCCACACTGCCTTTGCGTAGTCTCTGCGTGGGCTCACACTACCTCTACGTCACAGCTTCTAGGAGCTATGTCACCCTTCCAGTTGATCGATTTGCTGGTTGGAATTCGACTCTCTGGCCCTCCGGTTTCACACCCCAGCTTCTGGCACTAGATCTCGACTTCTCCCATCAAAATTACGGACTCCCTCTGAAGCACTACGCTACCTCTCTAAACCTCTCATTGCAGTCTTTGCCTTGCACTCTCCAGAACTGGAAAAATCCCCTCTGGTCTACTATTGTTGCCCCTCACTGCAAGAAGATCACTCGATCTCTCTCCAACAACTCAGTGCTGCTGCTCTTGAGAAATTTGATCTCTAGATCTCACTATCTCGGTGTGTCCTCCAAGTGCCCATGAAGCTCCTCCTTATAATCTCTCGTTGGAGAACCAATGACCAAAATTAAAACATAATCAAAGGCTAAGATTAATTGGGCGTTGATCCTCATCTTCTTCTAAAAGATTCGCACCAGATTTAATTAATACCCTTAATTAATCACATTTCCTAATTTTAGACTTACGAATACATTAAAAATGATTAAGTTATTTTAATTAAACCATCTCTAGGTGGAATTTTCCCAAAGAATTTCTGGGTCTTGGAGAATGCATTTGTCTTAGCCTCTCTGCAAAATCTGGAGGCTAGAGCACATCCGATGCTACAAAAATCAACACTCCCTCTTAGCAAGGAATGTGCTCTAGTATTGCAACCCTCTAAAGCATCACTTTGTCTTTGCACCATCTCCCGTCGCGTTGTTGATGTCTAGCTCTACTGCCCATCAGCTACTGCGCAACTCTCATTGTTGCATTCATGCTGTTGTTAACACTGCCTCTACACTGCAACCTTCTCCAACTGTTGCTGCTGCAATTGCAACAACTGCAACAGAAAAGCATCCAAAATACTGAACCAACTGTGGTATGATGCATCTGTCACCAAAGTTCTGACTGTTTCTAGACTCTACGCTGTCACTGAAGCCTCTGCGTTGCTGCTGGCTCCACTCTGTGCCATCTGCACTGCTGCCAACTCAACTCTGCGCTGCTCAATCTCTGACTGCTACTAATTACTGCATCTGTCACTCTGGCACCTGATTGCACCAACTGCCACTGATCCATCCTGCTATTCTATGTTATGGGATCCGGTAGCAGGGTATTGATTCATGAGGTGGATTTCCTCAAGAATCATGCCCATCTTGTAGCTCTTTGGGGCTACAGTTCCAGATTACCCCACCTCACCCCTGGAAGCATCTCGGCGATCATGGCAAATTCTTCCTCCAATCTGGAGGAAAACCTGTCGATCTCAGTGGATGCAGCCTGCTGATCCTGCTTCTCCTCTCTGTCCTTCTTTCTGAGAGGACATTGAGTGCTATAGTGGCCAAGCTCACCACATCTGAAGCACTTGATCTTGAAATGTCCTTCTTCCTCCTGCACTGCCCCTTACATGTGAGAGCCACATCTTGCTCCTCCTTTACTTGCCTCGTCCCATTGTTGTTGCTAGCACCATTGATGGTGCTCTTCACCAAATCTCGCCTCATTTCGATTCTCCTCCTGCTACAGATCATCCCACACACGTTCCCAATTTGGTAGATTTCCTCTGCCCAGGATACTCTGGACGAAAACTTGCCATTCTTTAGAAACGTTGTTTAGCACTAATCGTACAAAATCTATAAGCTGACTCATTGACCCTATTGAAACCAGTTGGTCCCAGACATCATGAAGCCTAGTAAGGAAGGGATCTACACACTCCCCTTTTTGCATCCTCGTGCATCTCAGCTTCTCCTCAAGTTACATCTTTCGTTGCTCGAAAGATCCTTCGTACATCGTAGCTAGTGCTTCCTATTGACCACTGGAGTGGCACCTAATGATTATATGGAAACTCTATGCCCAAGGATGATCCAGAGGACACTTGTACCATCAGATATCATCAGACAACGGAGTTTTTAAACTCTACTTCTATCTTTTCATCATCTTTCTTGTACCCAGATTCCACACCCTACAGGGAATTGTAATAAGTGATACTAGTAATAATGAGTTTTGAGTCTGTAACAGGCCTAGGATGTTGGCACTCGATCAGCAAACAAGTACACCTTGGAGTGTTTTTTTTATCTGATTAATTATCCCTTATTTTTCAGAGGCGGATAATTTTCTAGGTTTTTTCACTTACATTTTACCCCAAAGTCGGGGTGACGGTTTGAAGGTTGAGCCCCTAACACATCTTAGTGTCCAGAATCGATGTATATTACCATACTAAATCACAAAAAAAATTCGTGGAATTTGGTTAGGTCTAGGTAGTCATTTTTTTAATTTTTTAGATTTCCCGCAAGTCAAAAATTGCAAATAAAATTGTATTTAAATTGTAATAAGTGTAATCTAGAGAAGTTGTATGGGGTATGAGTAATCAAATTTACACCTCTCACCCTCAACTTTCTACTAAGACAGTTTGAGGGGTTAATAATATGTTTTGGACCCTCAAAACCCACTAGTTTAGTGGGAAATCTAGCAATTAATTAAGCCATAAATTATATAAATGGAGAAAAATAAATATTCACACATGCTAAATGTTGTGGAAATGAAGTGGAAAATTATGGGGGAGTTAAAGTGAAGTCTCAAGGTGATGTGGACTCCTAAAATCAAGGAAAGGACATGTGCTCAAATAAAATCGAATTTCTGGCATTAAATGAAAAAGCTACTTGGAAATTCAAATTTGTGAAGTTAATGCACATTTCGAAGGATTTGGGAGAATATTTGGTGGAGATTTTTGTAGGAAAATGTCCCCACATGGGTCACCACCCATATACACTTGTCATTCCACCATAAAATTCGAATTTGGCACATAAGGGAAGAAGAAAATGATGTCCACTTGCCAGAAATCGATTTTTACACTTGGCATTGGAGCTCCATTCAACAAATTCAAATCTCTTCGGGATTGTCACCCAATGCCATTTGTCATTGTCATTCTTCATTAGGATTTTCTCTCAACTCTCTATATAATAGAGCCATGGGCTCTCACATTGACAATATTGTTACTAGCTATTGTGCTTGCAGAAGCACTGCTGCCTCGTACACTTTCAGAAATATCAATAAAGACTTGGGGGTTTCATTCATGAGGTGTTCCTCCTTTTCAAGTGTGATGAATTGTTGAGCAATGGTATAATTCCTTTTACTCATGCTTTGATCTAATTTGATTCCATATGCTCTTGTAGATTTGAATAATGTAGAGCTATCTTGCATTGACATTTGATTTAGAAGTATGTTTTAGGTATAGAATGCTCTAGTTGGTTTTAAATAAATCTCTAGAGTTACTTATCATTGTTTATTGCTAAATCTGTATGGAATTAATTCTTGATTAAAGTTCTGTAGAGGGAACATCTTGTTGGGATTATAGAATCAAGCGTGAGGGGAAGCCTTTGGAGAGACCAACCCACTCTTGATACATTCTTAAAGGAGCTCTCATTTGTTCTTTGAACTTTCATAGTCTTATCTTACAAAGTGGTTTTGCAGGGATTTCGGCACATAGCTTGTACACAAGCTGAGAACTTCTAAATTTAAATCTCTTTTTAAAAAAGCCATTGTACTTCATTTCTTTCATTTGCTATCTAAGAGCTTGAAGATGGCTAAGCAAAGACGAGAGTTTACTCTCACTCTTTAGCTTAGCCTTTTGTAAATTATAATTGTACATATACATTTTATCTTGTTGATTTTTCCATTAATACATAACTTATTTTGCAGCCATTGTTTGGATTGTTTGCTAACTCTTGTGTGGCAGATTTTGAAGAGCAACTGTTAATTTTAGGTTTGTTCTATGCTAGAGCAATTTATTTCAATTTCTTTTCCACATTAGCAATCACATCCACATAAAGTAAACTGTAGATAGAACATAAATATAAATCACAGAAGACAAGCCAAGACAAGAGGACACAAGATGTAGCGCGAGCTAGGGACAAACCCCAATGTGGGGAAACCCTTGATCAATTCTTCTTTTATGTTCTTCAAAGTTCAACAGAGAAAGTGAGAGAGATAGTACATTTACAATAGAAGTCAATCACTTTGATTTTTGATATCGGCATGAGATCAGTTGAAGACATATTGCTTCAATTGATTCTCTAAGGTGACTCGTTCACCTATCATAGTGCTACATCTCGTCTATTTGCTGCACATTATCGTGTGACACCTTGCTGTACTGTCACATGTGTTGAACCTTGATGACTGAGTTACTCTCATCTTCATGCTGCTCATCATGCTACATCTTCCATGGTCTTATTCATCATCAAGCTGCCCATGCTCATGATCTCATTCATCATTATGCTGCCCATGCTCATATCATCAAGCATCATTATGCTGCCCATGCTCATATCATCATGTTGCTTATTATGCTGCCCATGATCTCATACATCATGCTGCCTTCCTTTGAAGACAGATGCTTCGGCTGTTTCGGCAGTTCCCAGTAGTTCCGGCTTTTCCGGCAGTTCCGACAGTTCCGGCTTTTCCGACTTTTCCGGCTTTTCTAGCTTTTCTGGTATTTCTAGCTTTTCCGGCATTTCTGACTTTTCCGGCAGTTCCGGCTTTTTCGGCAGTTCCGACTTTTCCGGCAGTTCTGGCATTTCTAGCTTTTCTGGCTTTTCCGGTATTTCCGGTTTTTCCGGTCTTTCCGACTTTTCCAGCAGTTCCGGCTTTTCCGGTAGTTCCGACTTTTCCAGCTTTTCCTTAGGATCTCTCCTCCTACTAAAACCCAAAGACAAGTAGACAGAGGAAGAGATCCAAGTGTGTGTAGAAATGACTTGAAGTCCTCTTCTATTTATACTAAAACGTAGAGTTTGAATAGACATGACTGTTGGGCTTCTGAGCCTACATAAGTTGCTGGCTGACTTAACAATTTGTCCATAACATAGATAAATTCATAACTTCATAAATACTTATCGGAATCGGATGATCTTTAGATCATTCCTACACCTTTCAATGAGAGGGATCCAATAAAAATATCAGCTGCCATAAATAATATGGCCCACATGGAGTTTGGCCCTAGTTTCCAATTTTAACACTCCCTCTCAACTAGGGAGAACTCCATCCGCTGATCCATATGTCCAACTGCACTATCTCTGCTATCAGTGCCCTGCACTGCTCTGCTCAACTCTGCTGGCTCTGCGCTTTGCTCAGCTCTGCGGGCTCTGCTCAGCTCTGCTGGCTCTGCTTTGCTCTGCTCAGCTTTGCTGGCTCTACTCTGCTCTGCTCAACTTAGCTCTGCTGAACCATGAAGAAGAAGAATTGATCGAGAATGTGTCATACCATTCTCCACTGACCCGAAGTCAGTGTCAGAGTGTGTACCATTGTTCGTTGACCAGTCCTCAACCAACTCGAAGTCAGTGTCATAGTAGGTACAACTCCTACCACTGGTCCCAGACTAGTACTCTATTGACTCGAAGTCAGTCTCAGAGTATGTACCACTGGTCCTAGACCAGTCCTCAACCGACCTGAAGTCAGTGTCATAGTGGGTACAACTCCTACCACTGGTCCTAGACTAGTATCATTGATCCCAGATCAATGAAGGTCATCTTAGCATAGGGAGTACAGTAGATACAATGATGCGTCCCTCGGTACTACTATGGTCCCTATCCTCATTTCCCTGCTCATTGATTAGATCAGAGGTACTTCCCATGAGTCCCAGACTGCATGGGTAGGATGCCTCGATAGGAGAACTTAATCAATCCTGTCCTCACAGGAGAACTAATCATCCTGCTATACAATCGCCATGGAGAACACATCATCCAGGCCTCACAGGAGAACTAATCATCCTGCTACACAATTGTCATGGAGAACACATCATCCAGACCTCACAGGAAAACTAATCATCCTGCTACACAATCGTCATGGAGAACACATCATCCAGACCTCACAAGAGAATTAATCATCCTGCTACACAATCATCATGGAGAACACATCATCCAGACCTCACAGGAGAATTAA
>APFE031161171.1:88845-168613 GCA_000404065.3 Pinus taeda
AGGAGGATGCAGACGAGAGCAGTGGGGACCATGATGATGAGGGCAGTGATGTTGATTATGATGCTATTGCTGATTGATGCCTTGAGGCTTGTATACCTGTAGACTGTAGTTGTTTTATATTTTCTATTTCTATTTGCCATTGGCATTGCACCAACACTACCTATGTAACACATTTTGATTTGATGACTTAATGTCAAATGAGAAAACTACAGTTGTCAGTGTGTTTATCTTACTACCTTGTATTTGTAAGTTGTCTTTCAGTTATAACTTATAACTTATAACTTATGAATAATGAATCATGATTTAAATTTTTAATAGATTTATCATTTATGTGACTAGTACCATTGACATTTATTTGAATTTTGTATGTACTATGCATGCTAATAGCAATAGATTAAGAATCAAGATCTATGTTTGAAATCAATAAATTTGTATCATTAATTAAAATTTGTGTAAGAAATATCATAATATCTAATTTTTAATATATATATATATTTTTAATAAAATAATATATAACGAATCCTACGTGTCCTGTTCTGGGGGGTCAACGTGTCCGAATCCGACACTCGAATCCCCGTATCCTACGAATCCCGAATTCCTGTGTCAGGTGATTTAGGCAGAAGCATGCAACACGACTGTACATAATCATAATAGGACTCCTCACAAGGCTTTAGGAAAGAAGACACCAGAGGGAGTTTTCACGGGAAAGAAGCCAGAAGTAAGTCACCTTAGGATATTCGGAAGTGTAGCTTATTACCATATTCCAGGAGAGAATCAGAGCAAGTTAGAGCAGACTGCTGAAGTTGGGTATCTAGTAGGTTACACTGAGACTTCAAAGGCATATCGGATCTACATTTCGAGTAGCAGAAAGATTGTAGTAAGGCGGGATGCGAAGTTCATGGAAGATAGAGCCTTCAGGAAATCTCGTGAGATGCTATTTGAAGAACAGGATGAGGATGCTCCTCTAGTCCAGCAATAGGGATCAGATTTGGCAGGAAGACAAGTATCTGGTTCAAGCACGGTAACCAGTACTAGCATCTCCTCAAGAGAAGAGGAGCCAGGAGGGTCACAATAGGTACAGGAAGAGGAACCGATGGAACCTCCCACCACCAGTGGAAGAACTAGCGAGAAGTACGACAAACTCTGAGGGACGCAAAGGAATTCGTTGGAGCTGCTAGAGCCGAGAAAAGGCAGCGTAGACAACTTGACAGGTACCAAGCATTGTTAGTTCAGGTCGAAGAACCCTATAGTTTTCAAGAAGCTGTACAACACCAGGTATGGGTGGACGCCATGGTAGAAGAGTACAGTTCTATCATGACAAATGATGTATGGGAAATTTTACTGAGACTAGAGAACAAATCAGTTGTAGGTTCGAGATGGATCTACAAGATCAAGTATGCTGCAGATGGCAGCATAGATAAGTACAAGGCTAGGTTTGTCGCAAAAGGGTATGCGCAAAAGGAAGGAATAGACTATGAGGAAACCTTTGCCCCAATAGCTCGATATACCTCTATTAGATGCATTCTATCCCTTGTAGCACAAATGGGATGGGAGATTCACCAAATGGATGTCAAGACAACGTTCTTGAATGGGGTGATAGAAGAAGAGGTATATATCGAACAACCAGAAGGTTTCGAAACTCATGAAAAGAGAACTGATGTGTGCAGGTTGAAGAAAGCCTTGTATGGGCTAAAACAAGCACACAAAGCTTGGTATGGTCGAATTGATAACTACTTATAAGATAAGATAAGATAATTTTATTAATGTCCAACAAATGACCATAATAAATCAACGGGACTGTCGGTAACAATGATTACATCATGCCAAGCCGGTGGACCAAACGGTCCCCTTCAACATTTCTTTTAAAAAAAGAGAGCAAAAAATACATCTATAATCTAAGTAAATGTAAATGTAGAAGCTAGAAGCTCTCGGCTTCGAAACAAAGCACTGCAATGAAGCAGAGAAGGAGAAGAAGAAGAAGGCAAAAAAAAGGGGGGAAGGAGTCTCCTGCCCAGTTCCTACTCCTAACATTCGAGGTCGAGAGAAGAAAACTGAGAGAAGCTTGTCAAAGTCTGCTGCCTTGTGGGCATATTGGGCTGTTGCTGCTGTTGCCTGAAGGTTCTAGGGCACCTCCCAGGGGTGGATCCAATCCTGGAGCGCTGGTGCAGTCTGGTGGGTTGGGCCCTCGGGGACCGCACTGATCTGGTCTCAGTGTCTGTGGGTCGATCAATGGTTCTTTTGGTGCCCCGCGCTGATGGTAGTGCCCTAAATAAGTCCGTGATCTTCTGCGTGGTGTCCGATCTGGTGGGGGGTTGAAGAAAACAGGCCCGAAATCTGAAGGCCTCCTAGAGATAAAGTGCAAGGCATCTTTGATCAACATATCTGAGGAAGCTAGTCAAAGTCTGAGAAGACCTGAAGAGACAATGGAAACGACCTCGAATCTCGTAGTAAGTAGGGCATCCGAAGATGAAGTGTGTCTCTGTCTCTATCTCCTGTAAGTGACAGAGCTGGCAAATCCTATCTGCCCTATCGATGTGGTTATCTGTCTCCACCCGGAGTCTGTGAGACCCAACTCTGAGCTGCCTGAGGGGGATTCTAAGGGCATGCATCCAATGCTAGAACGTGTACTGGGGTCTGATGATGAGCCCATCCTTGATCTCTAGGTAATGCTCCGCGTAGAAGGCCATTTTTGGATGCAACCCATTGGGAGGATTGGTCCATGTAGCCTGAATGTATTGTCTGTAAATATCCTCCTTAATGATTTTATTCAGCGCTTGCTGATTGGGAAGGAGGTGGCCTGGAGCATTTAGAGAGTATTGAAAAGGAGGGAGATGGTCAATCTGGATTCCTGAAGCCTCCAGAAGCTCTGTCACACTGGTGTACCAACATTTGGCTCAACTTGTCTGCATACGGGCGATGTTCTCCAAGGAGCAATATGCTAATATGGGTATCTGTCATGACCCTTCCTCAAGAGCGATGTTGATCCCAATCTTTATTATCTGCTGGTAGAAGGTGAGCCGTTGATTCTGGTATTGTATGTGGATGATCTATTTTTGACAGGATCATCCAAACTCATAGAGGATTGTAAGAAGAACCTGGAAACTGAGTTTGATATGAAGGATTTGGTGCTAATGCACTATTTTCTGGGATTGGAAGTTTGGCAGCAGGATGGTGAGATCTTCCTTGGCCAAGGAAGATATGCATCAAAAATTCTGAAAAGATTCAGAATGCAGGATTGTCGACCTATGGCTATGCCTATGATTACCAATTGGAAGAAAATAGATGCTTCGGGAGACAAGGAAGTGGACCCCACCTTACACAGACAAGTCATTGGGTCACTTATGTATCTAGTCAACACTAGGCCAAACTTGTGTTATGCTGTCAACACCCTTAGTCAGTTCATGGTGGAACCAAAACGGGCACACTAGGCAACAACGAAGCACATTCTCAAGTATGTGCGTGGAACAATAAATTTTGGATTAAGGTACACCAAGGGCAATGATATCGAATTGAGTGGATTCACTGATGCAAGTTGGGTAGGAAGTTCAGTAGACAAGAAAATTACCACTGGGTATTGCTTCGGTATTGGATCTGGAATGACCTCCTGGTGCAGTAAGAAGCAAAAGTCTATAGCTCTGAGCTCTGCTGAAGCTGAGTATATGGTAGCTAGCAAAACAACATGTGAAGCTATATGGCTCAGGAAATTGCTTGTAAATCTATTCAGGAGAAGGATGGAAGCGACAAGGATCTTCTGTGATAATCAGAGTTGTATCAAACTCTCTGAAAATCTAGTATTTTATGATCGCTCCAAACACATCAATATTCGATGTCACTTTATTAGAGTTTGTGATCAGCGTGGAGTGGTATAGTTCGAGTACACTCCGACAGAAAATTAGGTGGCAGACATACTGACCAAGGCTCTAGGAGGAGCCAAGTTTGTTCAATTTCGGGAACAAATGGGTATGTTGGAAAATCCCTTTCAATACAACATTTGAGAGGGAGCTGTAGTACAAATGCAGCAGTGGTAGTGGCAGTGTCATGGGCAGCGGTACAGTAGCAGAAGTAGCACAATGTTGGTGGCAACAACAATGCATAAAGGAGGTGCCTTAGAAATATAGCAACACGCAGGTGGAAATTGTTACTAGAGCACTTTCCTCGCTAAGAGGGAGTGCTAGTTTTTGGTAGCACCGAAAGTGATCTAGCCTTGAAAATTGGTGGATAGGCTAAGGCACATGAGTTATAAATAACCTAGAAACTGGTTGGTGAAATTCCGCTCGGATTGTATTTTATTAAAATAATTAATATTTTTAATGCAGTTCCTAAGTCTGAACTTAGGGAAATTAAAATATTAATGGTTATTAATCAAAATATGGGTGAGAATGATCTAGAAGGCGGATCAAGTCATGTTTTAATCTTATCCATTGATTAGAGACTTAATCTTGGCCGTTGAAGGCTCAACAAGAAAAGTATAAAATGGAGGCTTGGGGTTCATTTGGAAACACATAGAGAGATTGAGGAAATCGCTTTTCTGAGGTGAGAAGTTCTCAGGAGGAAAATTGATTGGGGAGATCTTGCAGCTGAGGGGCAGAGAAAATCCGGGAGAAGGACTCTTCGGAAAATACAGAACAGAGAGGCAGAGAGAGCTTGTAGAGAGGCAACACAGTAGCTTGGAGAGTTGACGCAGAAAACTGCTTGTCACGCAGAATCCAGAACTGCCGGAACAACTGAAACTGCCGAGAACTGTAGGAACTACTGGAACAGCCGGGAGTTGATGTAGAGGGTAGAGAAGGTGAAGTAGGGCTGACACAGAGCCTGAAAGGCTGACACAGGGCCAACACAGAAATAGTTGGGGTTAGCCAGTCTTATGCCGGATCAGTCGAAATTTTGCCGAGTGAAGTGAGGTAAACTCACTCAGATTTTCCGCCAGTATTTTCTTTGTAAAGGATTGCTAGATGAACATCCTAGATTGTATTAAGATATTTACTGCCAATAATAAGAATCCTCAGATCTGCTACATTGATTTTCCCACATTGGGTTTTTCCAGGGACGATTGTCCAAAAACAAGTGTGTCAATGTGATTGTTCATATGCTGATGTTTCTCTTGTTGTTTAATTTTTAGTTCTAGTTTGTGAAGTCCACAACTGAATTTATTTTGGTATTTACTGAAGTATTGGTAAATAACTTATCATAAATAAGTAGGAGAAATAAATCAATTATTGCAGCAAATTTTCACACTACAATGGTATTTTATAGTGGTTTATTGTGATAGTGCTATAGTGGTATTTACAGTGGTTTATTGTGATAGTTCTACAATGATATGTTGTGGTATTTCTATAGTGGTTTTTCCAGAATAGCATGTTGTGGCACTTTTAGAAAGATATAGTATGGTATCTTTGCAGTAGCATCAATATAGTGATATCTCTATAGTGACTATATATTATCCTTTACAGTGACAATATATTCTCTTTGGCATTACACAGTGGTTCGTGATTAATAATATGTATATCAGTGAACCTTGAATTTGACAACAATCATGTATATGGGAGGAACCTTGCTTTTCCAAGTATGACGCATTGTGATTGTGAGCATATGAAGACTGTATGTCTCATGATGTATATTGATAGTGTGTCAGTGACCTTGCGATTTATGATGACTGTTACCATGGTGACAGTGCTTTTGCTCTTGGCAGTGATAATGCTTCTTGAGATAGTGATATGGAAAAAACTCTCTAGAAGTTGTGAAATGACTTGAGTTGGCCCTTGGTGGCTTGAAGTATGTGATGCTTTTCTTTTTCTTTTTGGTGACTAGCAGAATCGGCAACAACAGTGGTATTGTACTAGCGTTACACAGGGTCGAATCCCACCGGCTGCCACTATAACCTCTAGGAGGAACCGCCCAGCCCGCAAGGACGGCCCTCGGTTAAGACGAGAGTCAAACTCGTGACCTGCACAGCGACACAGACGACTTAGCAGATCGTCCGCTGACCACGAGACCAAACCTCTGCGGGCTGTATGTGATGCTTTTCATTATGGATGTACTTACTACTTTGTATCTCACTTGAATAATTGATAAATATCTAATAGAAGAAGAATTGAATTCCAGGTTTCCCCCCTTGTGGGTTTTTGCCCTTGTCTCTGACCAAATCCTGGTGTCTCTATTGTGCATGCTTTTCTCTAGTTGAGCTTTACCGTTCCGCTGTATTGTTGATTGCTTATTGTTCTCTCTACATAATTGCTAATGTTAATAATGATGTTACGGGGTGAAAGTGATAAGTAAATGTTGTAAAATTTTTAAATGCAATTATCTACAACAAAGAACAATCTAGCCCTAAGGAAAATTAACACTAGTCATCTTGTTTTCTCTCAATAGTAGCTTATAGGTTCCAAACCCATTGTTTTTTTTCTGTTTAAAGTTCGGTTTGCCATTAACAGAATGAGGCATTACAACATAGAGTGCATTAAGCTACTAGTCTACTTGGTGGGAAACTAGATTAATAGCTCAAGTTCAAAATCTTTAGATTATAGCATCTTTGCCTAATTTGGACATCAGATAAACAAAAACACTTTCCAAAATTGACAAGTTGCCTCGAGAAAACAAAGGCATTATGGCCTTGCTGAGGCCATTCATCAGAACAAAAACAAATTGCTACCATCTTCTAAGAGAAAAAGAGACTAACTAGTAATAGTGTTCAACTGACATAACCTTTTGAGACTGCGCAAACCATAGAACAAGAGTCGCTTGGAGCTACGCGGTGCAAATTGCCTGGAGCCACTGGTTCAGAATCTCTTGTTTAGAGTTTCCTGGAGCCACGATTGTCAGAGTTCAAATGCATGCCGATTAGTGTCTCGTGTTGAAGGAAATGTAACTAGGCTAGGTCTTCATAAATGTAATTTTGATATTTGTATTTATTCAAGAAAAGAGAAATTATTTTGATATTATTTGTCAATGAGTTTCTTGCTCATTGAAAATAGGTCAAGCACATTTTAAAGTGCTTCTAGAGAGTCAAAGTCAAAATGTAATTATGATGAGACCCTTTGAGGGCATGTTACATCATGTATGTCAACATACAAGGTCATGGGAACACCTCCAAGTCAAGTCAAATCCTCTCCTAGCTTCAACTAAGTCTCCGAGCAGCACAATACTAAATAAAATATGTATTATGATGAAATAGTCAAGTCGGCCTAATGAACAGTCAAGTTGGCCTGAAAAGGAGGGACAAACCTCTATTTATAGAGGTTGTCCACTCCTCTATCAACGCAATAAATCATTTCCGAAATTTGCGAAGGAAGTAGCCAAGAAAAAGTAAAGGGAAGAACGTCTAAAAGGGTCTCCAAGGTACAACGAAGGCAAGAGGAAGAACAACGAAGTTAAGGAGACAATTTCTAGGGCATCAACAACCACACATGCAAAGATAAGGGAGGCTCCCCGCGGTCATAACAGTAGCACCATATCAGCACCACCACTTGCCTTGTTTGGCCTAGAAATATAGGCTTAAAAGGCCTCCCACTCAAGAGAAGAAGGAAGGAAAAGACAACGAAGATAAGGGGACTGTTTTTTAGGGTTTCTATCCACACATGCGAAGATTTCAGCAGTATACTTTTGCGGATTTGACAACAGTTGAAGGAAACACATTTAGAAGCCTCATTCGGATGTGTAACTAGGTCTACAAGGTCTCCTAAGGAAAGCGAAGAAAGTTCTCTCTAATGCTAAGTAAAGAAGCCCTAATTTTCTAGGGTTTCTCCTAAAAAGAAGAAAGTCTAACTTAGACAATCAGTAGAAGAAGGATGAAGTGCTGAGGAGCAAAGTGTCGGAAGACGAAGGTCCATGTGTCGGAAGTTATAGTGCATAAAGAGGAGGATTTGACTTATGCTTGGAGGATATCCTAGTTAAGGGTCGAGGGTTTGGCAATTGTTCAAATAAGAAGCTTCAATAAGAGAAAACTTGCCACGGGTTTTCCTCTCAAGAGTGGAGAAGTTTTTTCCCTAGCAGAGAGCCAAACTTTGTGTTCTTGTTATTTTGTTTTCGTAGCAGTTTGATGAAACACACACACTAATAATAAGAAGAAGGTAAATTGTCAAAGTGCATCACAAATTATTATCAAGTAATGAAGAATCACACTACACTACTTTGCCCTAGATTCTTCAACATGGTATTAGAGCTAAGGTGACACATCAAGGATAGGGCAACTCAAGAACACTCATCAAGGAGCATCTACAAAGTTGAACACCAAGCCTAGAAGTCTCAATCACTTCAAGGACAAAAAGGGTATACAATCCATCGTTCATCAAGAAGGTCTACAAAGCTAGAAGAAGAGACTTCTATAAAGGCACCTACAAAGAAGAGCATATTGAAGCAGGACCTACGTCAAGCTACAAATCTTCAAGCAAATCTCATCATCAAGCAAGTCAACTTGGAGAAGGAAACTTGAAGAACATCAAGATCCAGGGAAGACAAGTCATTAAGTCTTCAAGGAGGAAGCAAATCCATTACATCTCAAAATCTATCAAGTAAGTACATGTCCCCTTCTGAATATACATCAATGTCTTTTTGCAAGGAAAGCAATAAATTGGTAGGTACCAATAACTTTCTTGCATGGAAGAAGAGGACTGATCTACTTCTCAAGGAGAATGAACTCCTAGAGCATATCAAAGGGAATATCACTATCCCTGCTAAGGAACAAACTCAAGCCTTAGCCAAGTACAATAAGGATGAGACAAAAGCTCAAGGGATTCCGATAGAATCAATCAAAGACTCTCTCATTCCTTATGTCTCCTAGTTTGAGACATCAAAAGAAATTTATGATAAGCTAGTAGAGCTATTCTTGGTATCCACAACCAGAGAAGTAATATCTCTGAGGAAAGAATTGTACAATATGAAGATAAAAAATGAAGGAATAGCTCCCTACTTCATGAAAATCTCTGAAATGAGAGATCAACTTCAAGAGCTTGGGGAAGTCATGTTCGACAGGGAGCTGACAATTGTAGTACTCAATGCTCTACTTGAGGAGTGGGGAAACTTCATATCAAGCTTATATGCCAAGAAGGAAGCAACCACTCTCAGTGAAATTTGGTCTCTATGCAGGACAGAGGAAACCAGATTTAAGGCAAAAGAAGATGTGGGATCAAAGGAGCAAGCATTTGCTACCATGGCCAAAAGAAAGGGTAAATTTGGCAAGTTTGGTCCTCGAAGAACAAGCAACAAAGACATGTCCAAAATGCAATGTTTTGGATGCCAAGAATATGGACACTACAAAAGGAATTGGCTTAAGCCTAAAAAGACAACAATAACAAAAGGAAGAGGGAAGAAGCTCACATAACTCAAGAGATGAAAGAAGAAGGAAAGAAGCAAAAGAAGGAAGATCCTCTGGGTCTCTTTATGACTAGGTCAAACTCTCTACTTCTAGACTTCTTTTAAAGTTTTGAGTAGGATAGGAGCATGCAAGAATAAATTAAAATTGCATGGCTAGAAACATCCCCTAGAATCTAGCAGCATGATATAGAGTTCTAGATACTCATGAAGATGTAGCATTTAATAATGAGAATAAAAATGCACGGGCATAAATATCTTCTAGAATATAGGAGCATGGTAGATATAGCTCAAGATATTCATATAGAAGGAGCATACCTAGTATAGAACCTCATCCACGATAAAAGAAAAATCTGATCATGATTAAGTATCTTAGAAGACCTCCATCATCAAAGGAAAAGAAACATTTGCAAGGCAAGGATCTTTAAGATCCTATGATGGAATCTTCAAAAGAAGGTTCATGAACCAAGGCAGATGTCTCATTGGGAATCCCATTCATGGGATTCAAGAAAAGGATGATAAGCAGGCAAGCTAAAATGAAGCAAGAAGGGCCACACCAAAGGATGATCAGAGGAGAATCAAGATGAGGTACGTATGCATCCAAAATTTAGTCATGTTATCATTTGTATATTATTGAGTCATGGGATAGTTCTATAACATGATCAAGCATGAAAGAATCTCTTTCACCAAGAACATGCTCAAAGGCATGTACCACAATGCAATGAAGGTCAACAAAAGAATATGCTCACATAAGGAGTATAAGATTGCTGACTAAGAAGCAAGAAGAAATGTTGATAAGTCCAGGAAGCAAGCAATGAAGGAATGCTCTCACAAGAAGCATTAAATGGTTGACCTATCTATTGAATAAGAAGCAAATGAAGAAAGAGACCAAGCATGTGGAAGAACACCATGATCACCGAGAATCACTGTCTGACAAGATACTTTGAAGATATCTCCCGAAAGAAGGCAAGACAAATCTGATACAGAAAGAAAGGACCCTTGACACCTATGAAGGCCTTGGAGATATAAAAGATGCAAATCATTGATTCTAATCTACGAAGATTTCATGATGAAGAAACCATCCAACAAAAAGCAATGTTGAAGCAATATCAGGATGTAGTCATGATGGGCTACTAGGTCGAAGCATGTAAACAAGCAAGTACAACGAAGCATCCATGAGAAGAATATTCGGAAGCATGGACAAGATGACAAAGGAGTAGCCAAGTTGACAAGAAAACCGGATGTATGACATGAAAGCCACTTTCCTCGAAGGAAGCAATGACATGACAAACCAGGGAGGAAAGTGATCAATGGATGGTGCCCAACCTAGAAGAAGTCCGAACAAAGACTTCATGACATCAAGAAAGGAAGGAGATCAATTAGCTGAAGGACCCACGAAGAAGAAACTGTTGATGAAGGAAAGAGTCCCCATTTAAAGAGGGAGCTCTGGTAGGTCCTTGATCAAGGGGGAGTTTTGGATCACCTCTGATTACAAAGGAGTGACAATTTTGTTTTCCATTTCATGGGTCATGCACTAGATCAGGACTAACAACCGTAAGTCTAGATGAAGGTCATGAATGGAAATGTAGACACAAGATAGACACAACATTCTTGTCTTCACTTGGGAAGAAAGAATGGGAGGATTGAGTAATCATCTGGCATCCGATACTCTTTAAGGATGTGTAGGGCATCCGAGACAAGAGTAGGCAAGAAGACCAATATTCTTTGAGGGCTGGGAACCCAAGATAAGAATCGTACTAGAAGGTCATACTCGGAGAACGCCAGAGTGGGTATGTACCTTGAGAGACATTGATGAAGGTGTCTATAAATCATTGGTCTCGCAAGCATTGTAGCTCATGGTCTCGTAAAGAGATGGAGCGTAAAGAGATGGAGCTATTAGTCAAGGCCTTGCACTATGACAATGCTGATGGATATGATGCTATAATAGATGGATTGCTAATCCGGTTTCTCTTATGTGAATTCTTCAAGATTGAAAATTGCCAAACACCTTGTAATGTTGTATGAATACCTCCCTAGTTAAGAGGGAGTATTGAAGGAAATGTAACTAGGATATCTTCATAAATGTAATTTTGATATTTGTATTTATTCAAGAAAAGAGAAATTATTTTGATATTATTTGTTAATGAGTTTCTTGCTCATTGAAAACAGGTCAAGAACATTTTAAAGTGCTTCTAGAGAGTCAGTCAAAATGTAATTATGATGAGACCCTTTGAGGGCATGTTACATCATGTATGTCAACATACAAGGTCATGGGAACACCTCCAAGTCAAGTCAAATCCTCTCCTAGCTTCAACGAAGTCTCCAAGCAGCCAAATAATAAATAAAAGATGTATTATGATGAAATAGCCAAGTCGGCCTAATGAACAGTCAAGTCGCCTGAAAAGGAAGGACATACCTCTCTTTATAGAGGCTGTTGACTCCTCTATCAACACACTAAATCATCTCTGAAATTTGCAAAGGAAGTGGCCGAGAAAAAGTAAAGGGAAGAACGCCTAAAAGGGTCTCCAAGGTACAACGAAGGCAAGAGGAAGAAGAACGAAGGTAAGGAGACAGTTTCTAGGGCATCAACAGCCACACGTGCAAAGATAAGGGAGGCTCCCTGCGGTCATAACAACAACACCATATCATCACCACCACTTACCTTGCTTGGCCTAGAAATATAGGCCTAAAAGGTCTCCCACTCAAGCGAAGAAGGAAGGAAAAGACAATGAAGATAAGGGGACTGTTTTTTAGGGTTTCTGTCCACACATACGAATATTTCAGCTGTATACTTTTGCGTATTTGACATCAGTTAAAGGAAACACATTTAGAAGCCTCATTCGGATGTGTAACTAGGTCTACAAGGTCTCCTAAGGAAAGCGAAGAAATATCTCTCTAAAGCGAAGTAAAGAAGCCCTAATTTTCTAGGGTTTCTCCTAAAAAGAAGAAAGTCTAACTTAAACAATCAACAGAAGAAGGACGAAGTGCTGCAGAGCAAAGTGCCGGAAGACAAATGTCCATGCGCCGGAAGTTATAGTGCAGAAAGAGGAAGGATTTGACTTATGCTTGGAGGATATCCTAGTCAAGGGTTTAGGGTTTGTCAGTGGTTCAAATAAGAAGCTTTAATGAGAGAAAACTTACCAAGGGTTTTCCTCTCAAGGGTGTTCTTGTTATTTTGTTTTGGTAGCAAATTGATGAAACACACACACTAATAAGAAGAAGAAGATAAATTGTCAAAATGCATCACAAATTGTTATCAAGTAACAAAGAATCACACTACACTACTTTGCCCTAGATTCTTCAACATCTCGAAGATGATGCCTGACGCTAAGAGGGCATGTCCTTTGCAAGTGGTCGTTTGAAACCTTGTTTTCCAAGTAAGTGCGACATTCAACTGTTTGGGCCATAGAATTACCCATAAAACCTGCCATCTCTTGTTCCTTGTAACCTAATGTAGAGTAGACTGCACAAGTGATGTGAGGAATCATCTTCTTTGATGGACATTGGAGAGGTGTTGTAGACGGACTAGTGCACCGAATTCCTGCAGATTCCGCCTCAAGGACTACCAACCATTTATGAATTCGAGTGTGGCAATGAACTAGGATAGACGACGGACAAAGAAGAGACCAAAAACTCTGTGGGAGAGCCG
Organism: Pinus taeda; assembly: GCA_000404065.3. Lineage (NCBI taxonomy): Eukaryota > Viridiplantae > Streptophyta > Pinopsida > Pinales > Pinaceae > Pinus > Pinus taeda. The sequence goes on from APFE031161171.1 coordinate 101,801, forward strand.
TGCCATCACAATTAGCTGAGCTGGCTATATGTGACCATAAGGAGACCAAACTATTGCAAAAGGAAAATGAGGGCCCAACGAAAAAGAACAGAGAAATACCAATCCGCCATCATCCCCTAAGCCAGTAAGCACCAAGCGTTGGACCAAGCACCGGGTGTACAACAACTATAAAGATCAGAGGCATGGCAAACACTCGTGAGCATAGCTAACTATAACTGGGTGGGGCAAAGCTATTAACCAGGAGCCAGGGCATGTCCAAAAGAGAATGCCACCACCACCTCATTATTCAACCTTCAACGATGCACGCAAGGAGAAATGCCTGATAATGATTGCCTGCAATTAATATCCAACAAACTTGACATAGTGAGGCATACTTCCACACATAAATCATAAGATATCCTTGCATGTGAGAATATAACGAAGAGTTGTAGCATATAATCGAGAATGATGAGGGGCCAGGTGGCCGTAGAGACTAGCTGTCCCCATTATCACTGTGATGTAAGTCCAAAATTGACACTCGTCGTGGGGGTGTTCCAAACCCATTGTATTTTGCAGCCAAGGAAGAAAATAATTAGCATGGAATTTGCTAATCACGATTAATAAATAATGGCTGAGTTATTTGGAGTTCTATTGTGCAATTTGTAAATGAGGGTTTAATATTTATCTGCATGCTAAATGTTTGAAGAAATGTCTCTACCATAACACTCCTCTTTGTTTGCATACAATATGTTTGACAAAATGCCTTCACACAAAGTGTTTGTTAAAATGCTTCAAAGATAATTTTTAAGAATTATTGGCCCATACTAGTAAGGGACGTTATAGTGGTATCAGAGTTGTTCATCCTCCCAGCCTAGGAGTGAAAGGTTATATTGTTTTGTTGAGTGACCAACACTCTTAAATCAATTTCAGTAGGTTGTGGTTGGTTCCTTGGGAAAGATGAAGTCTATGTAGGAGCTTTTTATAGCAGGAGATAAACTTGGTCATTTGTCTCCATAAAAAATTGTTCTTCTTAGCTCGTTGGAGGAAGTGGCAAATTGTTTGCATATGGTGGATTGATCACCTTCCCAGTTGATTCAAATAACTATAATTTGATTAAAAATAATCAAATTATTCCTTTAAATAAAGAGGCAGCCGACTTCTCATAAATTGAGAACAGTCACTCCTCTTTGCTTTCATCATCTCTATTTATACCCTAATTAGCTGCTCTTCTTCTATCAAGCTTCAAGTTGCCCTGATGATGGATCCCAGTTGGGATTCGAAACGTTGGCAGAAAAATCTTCTTACTGTGGAATCTCCGATGACTTCAAAAATATTGTACCACAGAGGTCTCAAATCCAATATAATTCTAGCTGTAACTTCCTCGAGTTAGCACAAGTTGTTGAGACACAAAGATAAGGAGTTAAGATTGGTTGTTACTCATTACCTAAGTGAAATCAAGGGTTACAACTCCTGAAATCCCTTATAAGGATGAGAAAACGAGGTGAATATTGCAATTGATCATTGAATTTTTTTACGAGTTAGGTAACACCTGAAGTCCTTTCAATAAGAGGCTAAAGTGTTGAAAGAAGTTGTCATTGATGTCAAAGGCTGTCCAAATGAAAGAGAAATGTCATATTCAAATAACACATTTTGAAATATTGTTTTTGAATTTTTGATGCCCCACTTGGATACCATATTTTTGAATGCATTTTTACTCGATTTACCTAGATCAAATGGAAGCATAACATATATGGTTGGAAATCTTATTCAAAGACCTTTCCAACGATATATGGAACTCCCTCTAAGTCCTCACGGTTGAGGAGAAATGATAATTCAAATATTCACTATACAATTTGCTATTTGCACAAGCCAGTCCAACTAGTGGGCAAGTCAACATTCTGCCAATTGCACAAACCAGTCCAGCTAGTGGACGAGTCAACTGAACTAGTGGACAAGTCGATCCAATCTAGACCCTGAATGTATGATAAATAGATGTGAGAAGGAGCATTTCAAATCATTCGCTCAAGAAAATTTGGATTTTTTCAAACAAACGAAGAAAAGAAGCGATTCTAAGGTTCATACCTCATGAACTAGAAGTGAAGATTCGCTGATTTGGAGAGACTTTGAAGGGAAGGATTTTTGGCACACTTTTTGATGGTTTCAGTCCTGGGTGGTGGCTGTTGAGGTTAAGTTTCACTGATAAGGAGACCAATTTCATAGATCATTTGTTGAGGGAAGTTCTGTTTATAAGAAGGCCGTTTTTGGGAAACAAAGTGCTTGTGTGAAAGACAAAGGAGCTGCTCTTAGGAGGACTGAATTTCTTTTACTAATATTGACTCTTGTACAAGCTTTGGTGTCGATAAATTAGGGAGTTGGTGCTGATAAACTAGGGAGTTGGTATTTCCTTTCAATTGGTGCTAATAAACTAGGGAGTTGGTGCTGATAAACTTGAATGAACTATTTATATATATTAAGAAAAGCATTTTATGGTTTTCTCCTACTTTGGGCTTCCATGTAAAAATCTCCATGTAATATTTCTAATCGGAAATTAACAATAAATAGAATAATGAACTAGGAACACCATTACAAATTTAAACCCAAGCACACAAATCAGAACACCAATGAAATAGAGTAGAACAACTGAGCCATTTTATTAATAATGGAAATTTGCATACATAAATGATGAGAACAATAGAACCTGGGCTTGCTATGCAAGCTATGCAAAACGTAAGTGAAATCTCCCTGACCTAGATGTAGAAATGACCCCAAACTAGAAATGCGCATTTCCCAAAAATTTTGCTGGTGGCAGCCAAATGGAATTGAAGATTCTCCCCTATATACTGCTTAGAAAATTTTGAAACTTCAGCTATGGCCTTTCCAAAGACCCACAGAAACCCAGAAAGGGTTTGTGCTGATTCCGGGTGATGAAAAAGCCCTCCATGTGGTGCGAGTGGCTCTCTGGCTGGCTACACGCACTGCTGGGAAATACTACAAAAATACCCCCAAATCCACCACTACAGAAGCTTCCATGCTATATTGAAGAATTGGCATTGGAAACCCCAATTTCTCTCAGCCCTTGGCCCTTCAAATATCCTCTTCTCCTACACCTATGTAGGCTCTGCCTAGAAACCTTTGCGCATTGCCAAAAGAAGATAGATTCGGTCCACATAATTGTTTCCCTATAGCCTTGCAAAATCAGCACCAAAACTCCAACACCAAATAGGAAAATTCTTCTACAATTAGCTAGCTCCAATGCATTGTGGTTGAACCCAAACGTGCCACACGAACTGCCTCTGCGCCCAGGAAGTGCGCAAAATTGGATAACCTATTGCAATGTAGCCCTGTAGGAGTTTGAAAGTGGATTCCCCTTTGTCCCAACTAGGAAGACACTTGAAATTCTTCGAAGAATGGGTGGGCTTTTGCTTGAAATCCCTGTGCAGAACAACACTCCAACTGCTGTGCTAAACAACTCCAAGAGAGTTCGAATTGTGTAAGTGAGATGGTCCAAAGATGCCACAAATGCCTCCATTTTTGCCTCATATACTCTCAGCCCATGTGGTACCCCTTGGTGCCCCCCACAATCCGCTAACTTGCCTCCTTTTTCCCTTGAGGATCGAATTGCCTCCTTTGGTCGCCCCCACACTCCACTAAGTATGCGATTTTCCTGTTTTCTCCTAAGTCCCAAACGCCAAAAATGGTCTCCATGCCAAAACTGTCAAAATTGTGCTACACTTAAGCAATTTAGGAAATTGGGGATATCACAGTCCTCCCTGCCAAAATTTGCTTGTCCTTGGGCAACTGTAATCCTGTGTGTTGTAATACTTGTTCACTTTCCCATGTAGCATCCTCCTAAGGTAAGTCCCTCCATTTGGCCATGAACTCCCTGATGACCCTATTCCTGAGCTTCCTCTCTTTCACCTCCAAGATGGCTTTAGGAACCAATACTAAATGTCCTTCCTCATCCAAGGGCGGTAGCTCTACTGATGCTGTTACCTATTGTCCCAATGCCTTCTTCAGGCAAGACACATGGAACACATTATGTGCTTTGCTTCGTGCTGGAAGATCCAACTCATATGCCACCTCCCCTACATGCCTAGTCACCTTGTATGGTCCATAAAAACGAGGCTTGAGTGTTTTATCCCCCTTCTACTTGAGAGTTGATTGCCTATATGGCTTTAGGCACAAATAGACCATGTCCCCAACCTCAAATTGCCTCTCAACTTGGTGGCGATCTACATAAATATTTTGTTGATTCTGTGCAGTCTACAAAGTGTCATTGAGATCCTTGAGTATCTTTTGGCTCTGTTGGACCTAAACTTTGGCCCCTGGGACCCTGTAGTCTCAAAACACCATGCCAGCAAAGATAAAGCATCATAACTGTAAAGAACTCGAAAATGGGACATACCAATGGGCATATGATAGGTGGTGTTGTAGCAGTGCTCCCCAAGATGTAGCCACTTCACCCATGTTCGATGCTGCCCTGTCACATAATTCCTCAAGTAGCCCTCCAACCATTTGTTCACCACCTCTGTCTAACCATCTGTCTGACGGTGGTAGCTAGTGCTGAGAGTGCGTTCTGTGCCCACCAGTCTGAAGAGCCCCTGCCAAAATCTCCACATGAATCTATTGTCTCGGTCATTAACAATGGTCTTGGGGAGACCATGGAGTCTAAATACATCCCTGAAGAACAACTCAGCTACCTATGAAGCTAAATACCGGATTAGAATAGCAAAGAAATGGGCAAACTTTGTTAATTGGTCCACCACCACATATATGCAATCTCGTCCTTGAACAACTCAAAGCCCTGTGATGAAATCCATGGAGACACTTTCCCACTCTTGCTCCAGAATAGGTAGAAGTTGAAGTAATCATGTTGGGTGTGTGTGCTCTACCTTATTTCTCTGTCACGTGATGCACTCCTGTACATATCGTAGCACGTCCTCCTTGACGCCTGTTGACCACTAGAGAGTAACCAAATATGTTTTGAAGACTCCATGCCCAAGGATGTATCAGAGGCTCATGTACCATTAGAGATTATCATATCACCAGAGTTTTTCAACTCCACTTCTTCTTCTCATCTTCTTTTGTTGTGCTCAGATTCCACAAACCCTGTGGGGATGATGTAAAGTGATGCTAGTATGATGAAGTTGAGTCATGTAATATGCTTAGGTGACTTGGGACCTTGTCATCAAGTGAGTTCACTTTGGGAGGTTTTTTTCACTTGGTTAATTAATATATCCTTATGGGGCTTAATAATTAATTGAGTTTTTTCTCCAATCATAACCCCAAAGTCGGAGTATAGCTTGAAGTTGAGGCCTTGGGTGATTCGTAGTGTCTAGAGTCATTTTATATTACCATACTAGATCACTCGTAAAGTTTCGTGGAATTTGATTATGTCTAGGGGTCATTTTTAAAATTTTTTAAATTTCCCGCAAGATGAAAATTTAAATAAATTATGAATGCAATATGTAATAAGTGATCTCTAAAGAAGTTGTATGGGGTATGTGTTCTCAAAATTACACCTCTCACCCTCAACTTTCTACTATGACACACTTTGAGGGGTAAAAATTAAGTTCTAGACCCTCAAAACCCATAATTCCTATGTTTAGTGGAAAATGTGGGAATAAATTGAGCCAACAATTAACTAAATTAGAGAAAATAAATATCCACACATGCTAAATGATGTGGAAATAAGGTGGAAAATTATCAAGGAGTTAAAGAGTGATGTGGACCAAGGTTAGTTGGGAGCAGGAGCGAAAGCGGGGAGCGACATTTTCAAAAGCTCCTGGTTCGGGAGCAAATTTTTATATATTTCGATGCATATATGTCAACAAAAACATGTAGAATGATGAATTAGATATAAAAAGCATAAAGATAGAGATTGAACCATATAACATCAATCATCTAGAAGTATAATCTTCATCAACCACGTCCACGAGTTAGTAACATACAATATATTGAGTCTCATGATTCATCAATCTTAAAGTTTCAAGCTTTCAAAATTCAATACATAACATTTATCATCATTGATCACCAAAATTATATAAAACTTTTAACATGAAATGAAATATTATAAAATGAAATGAAATGAAACACCTCTCAACTTTCACAAAGCATCATATTCATAATTCATTACCAATGAGTTATAATTGCCAACTTCAAACTTAAATTGTCATATATTGTTTACAAAAAATATCATAATAAACATGAAAGAGTCAATAGTTATAAAAGCTACTAGAAACTAGAAAAAACAAGTAAATCTATTATCTATTGCTAATGCTTGGGCCTCTTGCTGCCACGAGAAATGTTTAATTTCCGAGTGTTGTCGTAAAATCAAGATCTTTGTCATTAGTATCACCCTCTAAGCATTAATATCCAGAGGTATCTTTGTCATTAGCTCTGGATCTGTATAGGGATCTTTGTCATTAATATCACCCTATAAACATTAACATGAGATAGAAAAAACATAACATATCAAGTCAAGATTTTGTTTGAGTGATGGGTACATTTTTAGTAGGGTCATGATAGAGGAGTTCGACAATCGATGTCACTAGCATCAAGGTACATAGAGGGAGTGGTGCTCTTGATTAAATACGAGTTCCATACTTTAGTACATGACAAAATCCAATGGAAACATTACAATCCCCCCAATCTTGAAATCCTGAAAAACTGATAAGTCTATTGGATTTTGAATGGGATCTAAAATTCTACTTTCTCCATATGAAATCCAATGAATTTAGAACCACTCTTAAACATCCGAGTCATTTCATGGTAATGTTAAAAATTTAAGTAAAATGATTGAAATGAAGATTAAGGAGAATGTCACTTTTACTTTAAGAATTTAACATTACCAAGAATCACATATCAGTACTAGGGCCATAGGCTTAATCATTGCGTTGCCCCACTAAAAAAAAATTGTTTCTTTGAAAAAAATTGTGTTTGGAACACTTTTGCAAAAAAAAGTTGTAAAAAAGGCTAGGGAGCGGATTGTTTTTTAGGGAGCACGCTCTCAAAATTTGCTTCTTGAGGGAGCGATTTTGAGAGTGCATTCCCGGGGTTTCTCTCGAAGGGAGCGCGCTTTTGGAGTGGGTTCAAGGGGGGGAAGCCGCTCCCCTGCAACCCTGATGTGGACTCCACCATAAACCAAGAGTTAAGGAGAAGCATGTGACGAAAAGGGAAATCAAATTTCTTGGAGAAGGACCATGAGTTCCCAAAGACAAATCGCATAAATTGTGGAAGATAGCTTAAGTTCCAAGTTGATTTGAGTATTTGGTGGAGATTTGATTGAGTTTGCTTGAGATGAAGTGGAGAGTGGTCTCCCACCACTCCACTTCACACAACCACATGCCCCTCTCTCACTCCAACGCGTTCTCCTCAAGGATTGCATGGGCCTCTCTAGAGGAAATCGAATGGTCACTTGGGAAATTCGAATTTGCATGTAAAAGCATCAGGATTGTCACTCATTTGTCTTGGGATTGTCACCATTTTCCACGGGATCGGTTCCCAAACTTTTATATAATAGAGCCATGGGCTCTCACTTTGAATCCACTGTTATGAGCTCTTGTGCTTGGGGAAGCTCTGCTCTTATGTACACTTGTTCTCAATTGCAATAAAAGACTTTGGGGTTCATTCATGAGTGTTGTTCCATTGGAGTATGAATGGTTGGCTCACTATTGGTATAATTTCCTTTACTCATGCTTTGATCTATTTTATCTTCATATGCTCTTTTAGATTTGTTAATGTAAAGCTATTTTGCATTGACAATTGATTTAGAAATATGCTCTAGGTGTAGAAAATATCTAGTTATTTTCCAATAAATTCTAGAGTTTTCTTATCATTACTTATTTGCTAGATCTATATGAGACTAATGTTTGATTGAAGTTTTGTAGAGGAAAATTTTGTTGGATCAAATATCAAGTGTAAGGGGAAGGCTTTGGAGAGACCAACCCACTTTTGACACATTCTCCAAGGAGCTCTCATTGGTTCTTTGAATTCCATAGTTTATCTTACGAAGTGATTTTGTTGCAGGGATTTTCTTTGACATAGCTTGTATACAAACATATACTTCATAATTTAATTCTCTTTAAAAAAATGTGCTTTCATTGATATATTTATCTATTTAAGAGCATTTCCCAAACTAGGCAAGTGATGGGGTTCACTCCCATCACTTGATTTGGTTTTGTGTATTATTTTGTATCATACTTACAGGCTCTTTTACATTAATTTTGCAGCCTATAGTTGGAGTTTTGGCACAAGTACCTTGAGAAAAGACTATTGAACTCTAGCTAGTTTTCATGTAGGACTTCTCAAGCATCCAAGATTTATTTCAAGGAGGTCATGGACACTAGAAGGAGTTGCAAATAAGGATAGGCCATTGGCTTTTGTAGAGATTGTAATTTTCAGATTTTAGCAAGTCTTTATTGGGCCTTGAGGTTGCTATTGTTGGAGGGGTATTATAGCTATTTCTAGCTCCAAATCTTGTACAAATTCCCTTCACCTTGTGGGCAACCCGCTAAGAGGTTTTAACTCCATTGTAATATCATTATAAAATATCTCTTTTTCTTATGGGAGCTTAGGTTTTGCCCAAGGCATCCTATTTCCTTATTTAGAAGGAGGATTTTGTGTGAGTGGATTAATTTTGCATCGTTTCTTACTTTTCTTTTTAGTTCATTTTGCATGCTTTAAAATTAACACAAACTCACCATCACATTTCAATCTCTAAGTTAAATTTTGCTACAAGTTTCACTTGATGCTTTGCATTTCATTTTGCTTTGAAGTACAAGTTGATATCTTGATTTAGAGCAACTCACTTCTTCCATTCAAGTATTTGGAGTTATGTGGCAAGCTTAATTTAGTTGCTTAATAATTTGCTTTCTTTGGGATACAATTGCCTCACTATAGGTTCATTTGTTATTTTCCTGGCTTATTTTCCAAGCATACTTTACAAGAAAGCATTTCATTTTTTTTTAGCTTCATCTCATTTGCAATTGCTATAAGTTTATGGTTTGTGGCATTTATTTGGAGCCATATACAATTCCATTTATTTATGAAGCTTATGTTTATATGTCTTTTACAAGTTTGAAAGAAACTTTTCAAGTTGTATCATTGTGAGCACTTTCATTAACTTGAAGCAACTTCCTTTTGCAAAGCGTCAATACACTTACTTGCATCACTTTAATTCACCTTCAAGCTAATTTCCTTTTCCAATTGAAGTTACATTTGCCATTTACTTTGAGCATTATCTCATTTCCATTATTTTGAAGCATTGCAAACATCTCTTGGGAAAACTTATTTGCAATACATTTAGGCATTTTAGTCATAGTTTGCATTTTAACTCAATTAACCTTTAAGCATAAGCTTGGTTGATAGATATCATAGGGAAAAAACTTTCGTGGAAAATTCTTCGAATTGGTACGAAGTAAGGTAAAGAGCGTGTGACCCTGTAGTTATGAAAGTGGCTTGTTCCCTTTTAGGAATGAAGACACATGTTGGCTAGTAAAACTCAGTGGAAGGGTATCGTTTATGATATCATCGTGTACTGAACCCCTCTTTCTTACAGTCACCCCAATTTTTACCCTTTGGCAAGAGTTCAAGAGGAAGATCTCTCACTTAGAGTAGGTATTTAGTTTAAAATTAACCAAGATAATTGCATCTAACCTTTGTTAAGTGCATTTCATATTGACACACCTTACTTTTCCAGCGATTTTACTTGCAATTTATTCATACACTTGTCATGATGAAAATGTTTTGAATTGATTGTTTTGTAATATCTCATTTGGCAAGTATCATATCTTTCATTTTGCAATTGAAGTTTTAGCTTGTTTCATTTTGCAAGTTATTTTATATTGTTTCTTTACATGCTCTAGCATTGTGAATGATTATACTTTGAAAGCATTTCTTTGAAAACAATTTTAAATCTTGCAAGTGATATCATTTTTTTTAACATCTATTTGATTGACAAGGTTAATTGTGTTTCACTTTGAAACATTTCATTTTTGGAGCAAGTGTTATTTATTTTGAAGCAATATTGAACGCAGTAGTCTTATATGCTTATGTTTGATTTATGTGTTGATAATTATTGAAGAATATTTCATTTCATATTGCTCATTATATTTGCTCATAATATGAAGTAATCTAAATTAACCATAACATCTCCTAGAAACCTCACATCAATTTTTACTTAGCTTTCCATTTAGGGACCACCCCCCTTAGCTTGCCTAGGAGAGAGCTTAAATGGAGAGAAAGTTGAGAATAGGTGACAACCACATCTCTTAAATTTGCCACCAACCACACCTTGTGGGGTTAAGGGCTTTTCTCACTAACTTAGGTGTGTGTGTAAGGCGGCAATAGGGCCCCTCCATGTAAAATGCTCTCTGACAACTCTGTAAGTCTTTCGGAATCCTAGGTGCCCTACTAACGGTGAGTCATGTGCTGCCTTTAGGATCTTCTCTCGTCGTTGAGAACTGGGAACCAAATAAATCTGGTTATTGTAGTGAATGATGTCACCCATGACCCTGTACCTATCATCATCAAAGGTCCATCCAAAATATCACATGCCTGCTGGTTCTTAGAGTACTCTACCAAGAGCTGTGCCGTCCAATCCTATGCAACATCCATGAGAGAGAGTGTCGAGGGTCTCTTGGAAAGTACATCAATTACTACTTTGTGCTTTCCCTTGACATACTCTATCTCAAAGTCATAAGCTTGGATCTTACAACCCACTTCTGCTGCCTCTCGGTGAGCTCCTTCTGCTCCAAGAAATATCGGAAACTGTTGTGATCAGTCTTCACATGCCTGCTGGTTCTCAGAGTACTCTACCAGGAGCTGTGCCTTCCAATCTTACACAACATCCATGAGAGAGTGTGTCGGGGGTCTCTTGGAAAGTACATCAACTACTACATTGTGCTTCCTCTTGACATACTCTATCTCAAAGTCATAAGGTTGGATCTTACTAACCCACTTCTGCTACCTCTCAGTGAGCTCCTTCTGTTCCAAGAAATATCGCAAACTATTGTGATCAGTCTTCACTCGGAACCAATTACCCACCAAGTATTGCTGGAATTTGGCCAATGCATGCATTATGGCCAACATCTCCTTGTCATATATGGAATTTAATCTCTCTTAGTCTCGGAGCTTTTGGCTCTCATAGTGATAGGATGACCACCCTGCATCAAAACTCCTCCAATTCCCTCTCTTGATGCGTCACACTAATATGAAGGGTTGTGAAAAATCTGGCAGTGCTAAAACTGGGTAGGAACTCATCACTACCTTGAGGCACTCAAAAGCCTCTTGTGTTGTATCATACCACTAAAACGCCCACTTTTTTGTGAGATTTGTGAGGCGTGTGGCTAACTGTGAAAACCCCTTCACAAATCCGCTGTAGTATGCACATATACCTAGAAAGCCTCTTAGCTTTGTCACACCTCTCAGGGTAGGCCAATCCAATATCTAGGATCTTCTCCTGGTGAACTCGTAATCCATCCTCTCCTATCACATGGCCAAAGTACAAGATGCGCAATACCTCCTCCAAGTGCTGTACATGCTCCTCCCAAGTATGACTGTATATCAAGAGTCCTAGACTGCAAGGGTAGAATGTATGCTGCGACATCCACAGGAGAAAGTTAACCACTCATCCTGCTCATATTCTATAGGAGAATGTGAACCACTCATCCTATGCATATGTCATCAACCATAGGGGAAGGTGAACCACTCACCCTATGCTCAAATAGTGAAGTTGAACCACTCACCTTGTGCTCATATAGCTCCAAGAAGTACCCCAAGCCCCCACGAGCTCCCAAAGCTCAATGTCCAACTCAAGTGGGACCCTCATGGGAGGGTCTTTCCACAACTCCAAGGCTCTCTCAGAGGGCTATGAACTTTGCCTTCCCCAAAGGCTTCATGAGGATGTCAGCAACCTGTTCATCAGTCCTATGTGTTGGAGCCTTATTGCTCCTTGTCTTACTATATCTCAGATAAATTGGTACTTGATATCAATATGCTTGGAGCAATCATGGAACACGGGATTCTCTGAAAGTCAAACCCCACTTTGGTTATCACAATAAATGACGATGGTATCTAGCACATGCTCAAATAGATCACAAAAGAGCTTTCTCAACCAAATAGCTTCATAACGGGCTATACTAGCTACAATATATTCGGCCTCGACGATGCTTAGAGCAACTGATTTTTGCTTCTTGCTCATCCAAGAAATTGATGCAGATTCCAAAGAGAAGCAACATCTTGATATGCTGTTTTTGTCCACCACTGCTAGCCCAGTTAGCATCTAAGTATCCATGTAGCCTCAAATTTCTGATAGTGTATTTGAGACCATAGTTGATAGTGCCACGAAGATATCTTAAGAGATTCTTAGCAGCATCCCCATGTATGCGATGAGGCTCAACCATAAATTGACTCAAAGTATTTACAGCGAAGCATACGTCTGGTTGGGAGTTTACCAAGAACATTAGGGCCCCCACAAGTTGTCTATATTCAAAAGGATTTGCCAATACAGGACTAGCAGTGCTTCTGCATAGCTTCTTGAAGTTTAGTTCCATTGGAGTAGACACATAATTGCATTCCACCATCCCACATCTTTATAACAACTTCACATTGTATTTCCCTTGAGAAAGGAAAATCTCGCCTGGCTTTTGCTAAATCTCCAGGCCTATGAAGTAATGCATCAGTCCTAGGTCCTTCATCTCAAATTCGGAAGCAACTCACTCTTGCATTGATTAATGAGAGTGTCTGCACTAGTCAGAAATAGATCGTCGACATACAAGACCAAAAGAAGTGGCATATCATTTTCAACCTTGAAGTATAGGTTTGGATCAACATAGCTCCTTGTAAATCCCAACTTCATAAGATAGCTATCAATCCTCTCATACCAAGCTCTTGGGGATTGCTTCAACCCATAGAGGGCTGTCTTCAACTTGCATACATGTGTCCTTCGATCTTGTACTCAAACCCCCGAGGTTGTTCCAAGTAGACTTCCTCCTTAAGTGAGCCATGCAAGAAAGCAATTGTGATGTCAATTTGATGTAGGATCCACCCTTGATTGGCAACAAGAGAAATTATGGATTAGATAGTGGTATATCGAGTGAATGGTGCAAATATTTCATCATAGTCCACTCCTTCCTTTGAGAGAAACCATGGGCCATGAACCTTGCCTTATATTTTTCAATACTTCCATCATCTCCATGTTTAATTTTGTAAATCCATTTTGAAGTGACCACGGACTTATCCTTGGGTCTAGGCACCACTTTCTAGACATCATTCTTCATGATTGATTCATATTCCTCACACACAACATCTTTCCATACCTGGTGCTTCACGACTTATTTGAAGATGCAAGGTTCAGTTTGAATACTAGTACTCGTGGCAGCCAAGTACCTTTGATACCTATTGGGCTTCTTACTTTCCCGAAATGTTCCTTTTGGAGTGGCATGTTTTTCAACATCTTCAAGTGTATCCTTGAGCCAAGGTGGTCTTTTCCTTGAGGTAGAGGGATCACAAGGAGGTGGATCAATTGAAGAGTATTAGTTGTCTTGCTTTCACTAGAAGGGAATGATATTTCCCAGTTGCACAACCTTGACAAACTCCTTCATGGTTCATATGAAATTTGGGCATTCCTGTGACCATCTTTCTTACACCAAGTAAGGCTTCATAATGTAAGTGGGAAAATCTCTAGTGCCATAACTCATATTGAATAGAGGTATCATTTGCCAATGCTCCCAAAGGACTTCCACCAACTTGATAAAGACCATTAACCATAAATCCAAGTGTAAAAGCATCTTTGAAGTTTTTATTCCATACACGTACCTTTCCATCAATGGATGCTACCTTGAAGCCTTTGTCTTCCATTGTGGAAATAGACACCAAATTCATCTTCAAATCGGGCACATACAAGGCTTCCTAAAGATGTGTGGTTTGAGAATAGTTCAAATGAAGAGTGACAGTTTCTATCCCTTACGGGGTAAGTGGCATTATTTCCAAGTATAATCTTTAGATTGGTTTTCTCCTCAACTAAATTTGAGAGGGCCTCCTTATATCCAGTGAAATGCCTTCAGGCTCCATTATCAATTAACCAATGATCCAAAGTATCTGGAGGAGTGGCAGTAGATAGAGTAGAAATAAGATAGAACTCATCTTATTTTACAACATTATTTTCATCATACTTGGCATTCCTTGTCCTCTTGGCAAATTTATTATTTCCTTCTCGAGCAGTGGGAGCATTCCTTTTTCCTTTTTGTTGTACTTGTTTCTTCTTTGATTGTTATTGTTTTTGTAATTGTTGTTGTTGTTGTTGTCATCCCTTGGAGGATTTTTCTTGTGAGGACACTCTCTAGCATAGTGGCCAAACCTGTTGCAATTGTAGCATCTTCCTTTGCCTCTTCCTTTGAATCCCTTCTTAGATCCTTGACCTTGTCTCCTTGAATTAGATGGACCAACATCATTCCTTCTTTTAGCATGTCAAGAGAAAGTAGTAGGTTCATTTCCATTGGAGGACGTATCTCTCTCCATCATTCTTGTTTCCTCTTGAGTGCATCTAGCCAATAGCTCGTCAAAACCATGTATCCTGTCATTATTGAGAATGGTGGTGACAAATGCATCCCATGATCTTGGAAGACCTCTAAGAGCCATGAGAGTGAGTTCCCTGTCAACTGTAACTTCTCCAATAGATAGAAGGTCATTCTTGATTTGAGTTATTCTCATGAAATAAGATTGAATAGATTTCCCTCTTTCCATCTTGATATCCTTCAACTTGTTTTTGAGAAAGAGGATTTGATTTGCATTGTTCACTTTGAACATTCCAACCAACTTATCATACATTTCCTTAGAAGTTCCCAAACTAGAAATATAATCAACCAAATGCTTTTGAATGGAGTCAATCAAAATTTTCTTTGCTTTGACCTCACCTTTTCTATAATTTGTTATAGCAGCGACCGGTTCATTTGAAGGAGGTTCCACCACTTTCCCTTGCACATAGTCCAATACTTCATGCTTCTCCTAGGTCAGGTCCAAAGTCATCTTCCATGCATGATAGTCAGACTTGTCATTGAATTTCCTCAGACTTTAAATATGAAGTAGTAGCCATGGAGACTAGTCTTTGTCAACAAATATCTTGGTGATTGCTTGATCTCTTGCTTGGGCTTGTCCTCTCCTGAGCTTTGATACCATGTTAATTTTAGATAACAATGATATGTTCTATGCTTGCAACAATTACTTCAATGTCCTTTTATTAGCCCAATGTTAATTCCACTTTAATTTCCAATAACAATCACATAAATCGTTAATTCACATTGATAGTAACTGTAGATAGAACATAAACGATAAATGCAGAAGACAAGTCAAGACAAGAGAACACCAATATTTGGCTAAAGCTAGGGCAAAACCCCAAGATGGTGAAAACCTTTAGTCAATCATTCTTAGTATGAAATATCAAATGTTCAGCAGAGAGAGAATGTCCAATAGAGTACAATGATGAAAGTCAAAGTTGATGTGACTTGACTTTTGCAAATTACCCAAACCAATGTAAATCTGATCAACTTAATGAAGGACTGCAATTTTGAAAAGTCAACAACAGTCAACTTTACCTAACCAGTTAGCAGTTAACACTAAAAACACCTCCTTTTGAGCTCGGTCAAAGTCAGTCAAACTCTGCCTTCAATGCTGGTCAAAGTCAGCCCAAAACATTCCTCCAAAATCTAGTCAAACTTGGTCAAAAGAGAGAAACAGTGTACTGTAATTTTTTGCGTTTAGAACAATAGTCAACCCTGAAGTCAACGCTGGTCAAAGTGCACAAATTTCCTCGATTTCTGTGCCAAGCAACTTGACCTTCCAATATCAATCTTTTGGTGGTCAAAGTGAGTCAAACCAAGGAGAGAAACTCGGTCAAACAAAGTCAGACTGCCTTGTTGCAGAAAGTCAATGTAGAAATGTCAAATATGCCTCAAAACCTTCGTACCTTTGAAGAAGAATAGGCTACTAATGATTTGTACGAACCAATCAATGAAGGAGAGAGAAGAAATGTTGTGTGATGAATGTGCCAAATGAGGTTGAAGGTCTCCTTTATTTATATGCGATGGAGGGGGATCAATTTGTCCAATTTGACCCCAAGTCGACCTTGACCAAATGTGCTCTCGTGAGCTTGATATCAAAAACATATTTTTCCTTATTCGAATTTAGTGCTTCCAGGGGTCATCTCGAAAAGAGGAATATTGTCCAATAATCATCTTGGGTCAATGAGCTGCCCAAAGTGGAATTTGGCCCTAATTGCACATTGTAATAGTGGGCCATCCAATCCTAAAGGTATGCTTTTCATTGTGCAATCAGGTGCTTATGCTTGTTTTTCCTTGGGCATGGACTATTATTGGGTGACTTGGGAGGAGGGGTTTTGTCTGTAGTTTTGTTCCCTCACCTGAAATGGGTGGTTAATCCTCAATCCTATTCACATGGATCTCCCCTATTGGCTTATAGCTTCAAGAAGGGCACTACTTGGGAAGCCCTAATTTTGGTAGTGCAGTCCCACTTTCCTATTTCACTTTTTACACTCCCCTTCGCACATTACAAGCCGTATTTCATCATCTTCCCTCTCTGGGTCCACAAGGCACTGGTACAACCCCTCCCCTTGTCCACATGTTTGGGTCGGGCCTGGAAATGTTGCCCCGGAGGTTGATGCAACTAAAATAACATTAAAACCAGATCATGGCCACAAGCAAGAAACAAAAGAAAAGAATATTATAAAATTCAAAAGATGGCCGAGACATTAAAATAGCGTGTTGGAAAAAGCCAAACATGAGCTCTACCCCTTATCCCTTGTCATTATGGCCATCACCTTGGTTCCTAGGGCCCCATGAGTGCCCCCACATCATTAAGGAACCCATGCACGTCCCAACCCTTGGTGGGCGATGAACTGCCCCACCTTAAGGGGGTAATAACTGCTTATATCATACACATCATGCTCTCATCTCCTAGTGCCCTAAGCAGTAATACAAAGAAAAAATCAAGAAAAGGCAAAAGTCAAATGAAGAAGAGTAGAAAAAGTCGGGGTAGCTCATATATCCGTGATTGCTCTCTCCTATATCTATACACCTAAATCTGTGGACATCCCTCATCATTACCATCCTTGAACTCATTGCATTTGGATTTGAGACCCCTATGTCCCTAACCATCTCATCATTATTCATATGACCCCTATCACTTCAAGGATATACCTTGGACCTATTGTTTCCCCTACGGGCTGGGAACACCTCGTAGGGTTGTTTATTAGCCACTCTTACCTAGGGAGTTAACACTATTACAAGCTTAAAGCCCCAAATTTGTAAGGGAAGCCCATTATGAAGTCTTAATGTGCCCTTGATTAACAAGCTTTGTTCACTTAGATGCACTAATGAATTATTGTACTTGATGGTGAGGAAGCACGTTGGATATTATCTGTAATTGGTTGATGGCTTCATCATGGGTTGGGTAACTTAACTGGGGCCCAAGCCCACTAGAGGATCATATTGACACCCTTAGGGGATGTGTTGAGAGCCATGGGACTCCATCATGTGTTAGAGATCCGTATAATGCCATGGGCACCAACAGCACCTTCAACAGTTTATTCATTGCCCCACATTATTTGCGAGATGATGCACTTGGATTAGTGTGCCATGATTGGCGTAGCATGATCATGGCAGTTGATCCAAGGCCCACAAGAGGTTCGTCTCACCTTTGATATTTGGGAGGGCAGACACCATCATCATAGCCCTCACTTGGAGCAGTCTACGGGTGTATCTTTCATTCAAAGACCCATGGGACCAACATTTGTGCCCAAATCCCCTTTGGGGCCCCACATGATGACTTGCATGGAAAATTAGGGGCCATCCCCTAATTCATCTTTATTGGAGCCCTCTCTCTCATCATGGCACGTAGAAGACCAAATGTGGCTCTCCAACGACCCTACATCATCATGACGTCATCGACTCGACTCACATATGGATGGCTAACTCATAACTTGTGATAGCTACTTGGTTGGCTTATGACCAAGACTTGTTTGTAGCACATTATTTTGTAATTTTGGGGGTTCATCAGGCTAATTCGATTTAGAGAGAGTCATATAAATAGAAGTGAGACTCATTTGTGAGAACTCATCATCATCACTTGGATTCTTCTCTTGTAAAAGAACTCACACTTTTTCTTTGGAAGCTATTGGAGTATCTTGGATGCACTATGATATTTGGAGCTGATTTTTGATCTTGTCTTGGAGCTACTTATTGAATATGGATGGATATACCACATGATTATCATGTAAGTTCTTTTGTTGATGAAATCTCTCTCTTGAAAATGTCTAATGTATGTAATTGCTGCAACTAATATAAATTCTATTGTGCCCTAATTTTGTTGAAGAAATTTTTTGGGAAGCTATTTGGCTGGCTCTTGCATATGTTACTCATTATATAACATGCAACGAATGTTCCTAGTGATGAAATATTATTTTTCTTCATGAAACTCCATGTTCTAATACTAGGTAATTGTTGAAGGTTTGTAGCTAGGGCATGAACTTTTGACCTGCTTTAGGACAAATTTGGCCAATCTAACACATCTAGGACTCAATAACCCAAAGGACTAGGCACTACTCCAGGGATTTTGGTGATCAAATTTCTTTTCCTCCATATTTTCTCCTCTTAAATTTTGCTCCCCTAAAAGTAGGGCAGAAATCTAGCGCTTGCAGCGAAATTTAAGGGGGGTGATTTTTCGGGAATCTGAGGGTCCAAATATCAAGCTCAAAGTCTAGGCTACCTATGCTCCAAGTTTGGTGGGCATCCGCCTGAGTCTCATCTATAAAATCTCTCGCCCTAGGTGCTACTCTAAGAAGGAAAACCTAGGTCTTTCTCTCTCACCTTGGGGACTTCTTTGAGGGTTGTATGAGCTTAGTATTCATTGGAATAAATCATAAGAACCCCTTTCTCCTCCCTTGCCTTGACCTAGCGAGTACCTTGGAAGCATTTCTTCCCATGTTTATTCATAAAACTCTAGGTCTAGTGCAAGTCTTTCTTGGGTCTCTCAAAGAGCGTGAAGAGCCTTTTGGAAGTGTTAAATCATTAACATAGAGCTTCTTTGGGAGGCCCTACCTCATCTCCTAGAGTCTTGACCTTAGGAATACCTAGTATTATAACATACCCTAAACCCTAGGTCTTGATCTCCTCCTAGGCCTTTCTTGGAGAGCGTTTAGCTTCTTTGAAGCATTGTTGTGTTTATCCTTGAATGGGCCTTGTGGAACCAAATTATACCTAAATCATTGATCTATTCATTCTTAGTGATTCCCTTCCTACCGGGGCTCCTCCCATTGGAGAAAGCTTATAAAGAGTAGGGGACTTTGACTGAGGTGACAGTGGGTCATTGTCCCATTGTTGTCACTTAGTATCGTAGTTGTTCCTTAGGTTTTCCCTTTCCTTAGGGCCCTACTAGATTGTGTGATAATAGGACCTCAACAAAGCTGCAAATGAATCAGGTTCCTTCGATGCCCCATCTACAAATTTGGGTATAGTGGGATGGCTAGAATGACCAGTTACAGGTGGGGTTTGTCACTCGTTTGTGCTTGCATGTGTCTGGCTCCCCTCACCAGTTTGGGATCCACCCTCACTACTGTTATCTTGCTTGCCCTAGTTCTGTAACTAGCCAGCTACGTTAGCATGTACATCATGAGTTTTTATTGCCTAGCCAACTCTGCAATTGTCGGTTCCTTGCCTTCCTATTCAGGCTATTCTTTGTTGGGTTCTTCGTGTTGGAGAAAATGTAACTAGGCTCAGTCTTCATATATGTAATTTTGATATTTGTACTTATTTAAGAAAAGAGAATTTATTTTGATATTATTTATCAACGAGTTTCTTACTCGTTGAAAATATGACAAACACATTTTGAGGTGCTTCTAGAGAGTCAAATTCAAAATGTAATTATAATGAGACCTTTTGAGTGCATGTTACATCATGTAAGTCATCATACAAGGTCATGGGAACACCTCAAAAGTATGGTCAAATCCTCTCCTAGCACCAACGAAATCTACAAGCAACAAAACAATGAATAAAAAATGAATTATAAAGCAAACTGCAAGTCGGACTAAATGACAGTCAAGTCGGCTTACTTGGAGGGAGAGTCCTCTATTTATAGAGGCTGTCCACTCCAAAATAAAACGTACAACAAGCTCTGAAATCTGCAAAGAAGAAGGAGACAAATAGGGCGAAGACAAGGCAAGAAGAAGGGTCTATTAGGGCAACAAAGAAAGAAGGACAGCGAAGGTGCAGGGTTGCTTTCTAGGGTTTCTGCAGCCACACGTGCGAAGAGATAAGGGAAAATCTGCAACCGATCAGCAGTGAAGTGACAAGGGTCTATTTTTAATGGTTTGGGCTAGTAATTAGGCCTACAAAGGCCTCCTACTCCAGCGAAGAAGAAGAAATCTCAAGCAAAGTAAGGAAGCAGAAAGTTGAAGTATGAAGGACTATTTCTAGGGATAATAGTCACACGTGCGAGGTGTTGGAAATATCGAGAGGAGGGGGGGTGAATCAATATTCCTTTTCAATTGTTATTTTTACCAGTTAAATCATTTATATTTAGAATGCAAAATGAACAATAGGAATAAATGCTTTTATTAATATAATCTTTACAATAAATCAGGTACAATATATATAGGGCTCCAACCTTTGATGAAGACACCGATCTTCAATCTCACAGGCTCCAACCTGTTGCCAAGCACCAACTTGGCCTTTTGTGAGGCACCAACCCTATCTTCTCAAGGCACCAACCTTGTGTTTAGGAGCACCAACTCCAAGGACACTAATCCTTCCAATTTTGAGGCACCAACCGCAAGGGCTCCAACCCTATCTTGTCAAGGCACCTACCTTGTTTGTTCGAGGCTCCAACCTTTAGGGCACCAACCCTCTGGGCTCCAACCCACTGCTATATTTTTGTCTAGATATGTTTGATAGTAATTCTCTGCTCCCAAAATCTTCTTCACTGACTTCTGTCAATCCACAGCTTCACTGCTACATTAATGACAACCTTGTCTCATAGAAGGTATCACCATTGCTCTTCATTATACCCAAGCAAAATCTCCAAGTCACATCATGATGACTAATACATCATGGTCTTCAATAGTCTCCACACAACTTCAATGTGTCTACAATGAACTGCACTGAGCTCTACACAAAAACAACTCTCTGTTTCAAGCCTTTGTTCTCATTGTCACAATAAATGCTTCAGGAGTGACTGCTTCAGGAGTAACTGCTTCAGGAGTGACTTCTTTAGAGGAGTGTTTATCGCAGTTTCATATTGTGTGTTCAATTAAAGACAACCTTGTTCATACTCATATAATCTTCTTAGGTCTGTAGAGCGTCCTTTTGAGCTGTTATTTAAATCACACTCAAGCATAGGTGCGAGCTTTTCAATAAATAACCCAATCAACAGAATGTTTGACCTTTGGCTTCCTTCTTCTTCCGTTGGACCTTTCGGCTTCCTTCTTGTTCCGCTGGACTTTTCGGCTTCCTTCTTCACTCGCTCGACCTTCGGCTTCCACTTTTTCTTCCGCTCGACCTTTGGCTTCCACTTTTGTTCGCTCCACCTTTGGCTTTCTTTCCACTATTCCTTCGGCTTCCTTTGTCTCTTCAAGTTCACAAGTTGTGGACTTCTTTATGCTCTATTTTAGTGCCCAAGATAGATACTCATAACTGAAGTGTTATAACTCATTTTTATACGAGTTTCACCAATGACCAGAAGACACGTCTATTGGAGGGAGGCCGAATTGTATATTAAAAATATATATCGGAGAGTCTTTTATCCATAGACTTGATTATTCATGGAAAACCATATAAGAGCTGCTATACCCACATGGAGGTCCCACATGCCAAATCATCACCTTTAATCCAATCGCAACTTCATGAAAAATCGGAGTTATTCCTAAGACTCCTCGATATGCGATAAATACAAATCGGAAGTGTTTACATTGGTGGGTTTCAAACAAAGACCCGACCAATCACCAAGTAGTGCTTTAACACAGAACTTGCCAACTAATGCTGGTCCCACCTAAATGCACAAGAAAGGACCCCAAATAAAATAAACTTGTGTCCATAAACTTCTCGGGTCCACTCAGTCCCAAGTCGTATCGAATTAATTCTCCACCATTGATCTCATCATTAATTCGACGATTGTTGATCCACCCGATCAATAAACCCAATCGCCGATCCTCCACCATTTGATCAAGGCGCGCTGGATCCAATAGTTCACAACGATATCGGTCGGGGAAATTGCGTGACGCTTAATCTGCCCTTACGGAGCCAATAAGGATTATAAATCCTTGATCTATAAAAGTTTGGGTCCGTTTTTAGATTTAACGTCCGATCACTTTATGACTTGATATCCATTGGATATACGAGGTCATCAAATCTACGGCTTGTGGGTCTTCAACTAGCCCACGGGTTAAAAACATAGATCAACGGCTAGGATTTGAAAATGAGATCAACTGCTAGGATTTAGCGTGGGCCTTCACTCTTCCGTTCTTCCGATTGCTGTTGCTCCTGTGGCTTCTCTTCACTCTTCCGCTCTTCCGTAGCGTGGGCCTTCACTCTTCCGTTCTTCCGATAGCTATTGCTCTTGTGGCTTCTCTTTACTCTTCTGCTCTTCTGATAGCTGTTGCTCCTGTGACTTCTCTTCACTCTTCCACTCTTTCGATAGCTGTTGCTGCTGTGGCTTTCGATAGTTGTTTCTCTTGTGACTTCTCTTCACTCTTTCGCCCTTCCGATAGCTATTTTCTTCCTATCGGTTCTTCTTGGGCATATATTACATGTGATACTTCCGATATGGCTCCTTCGATGTTTTCTTCTTTACTCCTTTGTTATTGCTATTGCTCTTTGTTCTTTCGATAACACTTACCCTTGAGCATATGCGATAACCCGCTTCTCTTGCTCCGATGACTTGCTTCTTTGATGGCTTTCGATAAACTCTTCATCTTACTCTTTGGCTTCATGATGGCTTCTCCTCTTTGGCTTCTTGCTCCTGTTGCTTCACGGATCTACTGCTTCTATTCTGTTTGTATATATATATTCAATCCACTTGGGTCCTCCATCTCATCATATCATCATATATCAAACTTTCATCACTATGAGCATTATGATCAATGGGCATCAATGGGCAATCATGTATCAAAGAATTTGCCATCACAAACACTGCTATATTGACATCAATGACAACCTAGATTAACAATCTCCCCCTTTGTCATTGATGGCAATATTCTTCTTCTCTCCCCCTTTGACATCAATGGCAAAGGAGTGCACAAGGGATCCCCCTATCAATCTGCTTCTGTTCTTTATGAATAGTAGATCTTCATGGGTATGTTACTCTCCCTGTCGTGGTGCTCTTCTTTTTACTCAAGATAGAAGGATTGCTGCCTCATCATCAACTAGCACATTATCCCTTCTTTATGTCTCAAAAAATACTTTATCATGGCTTCAACAATGCTTAAAGATGCGCCATTTCAATGCTTCCAAATAGACTCCAAATAGCCATACACCAAATGTTCAAGTCCAAATTTTTATGCTTCTGGAATACGAATTTTGTTGTCTTCACAGTCAGAATTAAGGAGTCTTTATAGTCTGAATCAGGAGAAGACACCACTGAAATTGCTATCTTTCTTCATATCCAAGTTCCTTTGTATCTCTGTGCTTCTCCTTAAGTTACTGAGCTATATTCGACTGCACAACATTCTCCTTTCTATAGTCCTTTCGATGAGCCATCTTTTCCTTGTGTTCTTGTAAAGTCTCTGCAAGTTATCTCCACTAGCAGATTTTGATATCCAATCTGTGACTGTCTTTTAAATTCTTTTTACTAATAGGCATCTTTTTGCAATGCTTCAGTTTTGTTAGATGCTGCCAATTGCTCTTGCTTCAAGCTCCATTCCTAGGTGTATTTGTTTGTTTGAAGGTTGCCTCTATTTGTGTCCATAATTTTACCTGTTCTCACATCAAATCCCTGAGTCGAGACATTTAACATCTGTAATAACAACAACATAGTTATTTTCCCTTTTTCTCTAGCATTGGATGGCCTTCTCTGCTGCTCTAATTTATCCTTAGTGATCAAGTGGAAAAAACATCTTCAACAACAGTCCAAAGAATGGTTGCAAGATCATGTTCTTCAACGTAGTGCTCCTGAGAAATGATCTTTATCAAAGAATGATTGTTAGTATAGCTCATCAAGGATTTCATAAGGACCCTTTCACGAATAGCTTCTGCAATAATGATCAAGAATCAGAAGCTCCCCCTAACTGTATACATGGTCTCTTTTTGGTAGAATCCCATCATCAAAAACTCAAAATATCAAGAATATCTTCTTGAAGTCAACAACATGTGTTGTTGGCTGGAGAGCTTAGGAGATTTTCAAATTGTATTTGCTTTCTTCTCCATACTTGTATAACTTTCTTTTCTGGCATAGTTCTAGCTTGAGAAGGTGCCCAAATCAAGTTACAATTACCTGCCATATGACCAATGTTATGACACTTGAAGCATTCTATGTTGTTCATGAATAAGTATTCATGACTTCTTCTTGCAAAATTGCTTCTCGGAGATTGACGGGGGTCATTATAAGCCCTACCATCTTTTGCCATGTGTCCAAAGTTTGTACAAGAATAACAATAACCAAGAAATAAACTTTGGTACCTGGGAGATGGGGATTTCCTTGATGTACTTCTGAAGCCTTTATGCCTTGAGATCCTTTGATTATAACCATTTCTTCTTGCGTCCTTGACATCATCTGCATTTCTTCTTAGAATAGGATTTCTTTCATTGTTGCCTTGACTCTTATCCTT
This sequence comes from Pinus taeda, assembly GCA_000404065.3. Lineage (NCBI taxonomy): Eukaryota > Viridiplantae > Streptophyta > Pinopsida > Pinales > Pinaceae > Pinus > Pinus taeda. The sequence goes on from APFE031161171.1 coordinate 126,609, forward strand.
GCCTTTGCTGGATCTGGGAGCATCAACATTTCTTTCTGGCTCCCTCACATCCTTTTTGTTTGAAGCATTATCATTCTTGGATTCTCCTTCATAGCCAAGACCTGATTTATCAAATGGAGATCTTTGATGGCTGAGCATGTCATCCAAGGCTTGAGAGCTTTTCAAGAATTTGTCCATCCCTTCAACCTTTTTCCTGAGGGAGACAATCTCTTCTTCCAATCTTTCGCAATCATTATTCTTCTCAGCAAGTTGTTTCTCAGTTTCTTCCTTGATACGAGTAGCTTCATTTGCTTCTATTTTAAGGGAGATGATATCTGACTTCATTTTGAATATTTCTTCATCTTCTTTTGCTAGACTACTCTCCATTTCTTCCTTGATTCTTGTAGCTTTACATGTGTCGGCCTTGAGAAGGTTGAGGTCGAATTTTAGTTTGAATATCTCTCCATCCTTTGCTTTTAGTTGGTATATCATGGTGTTTCTCTCATTTTCTCCTTCATCAACCTGTCCTTCTATGATTACCAATGCTTCCATTGTCTTCTCAGCTCCTTGTGCTAACTTTCTTGCTTCTTGTAGTTGAGATTTGAGAGAGGAGACCTCTACCTTGTACTGACCAATCTCTTCTTCAAGTTTGTTCAAGCTCTTGCGCCTTTGTTCAAACTGACTTGACAAGGTATCTTCTCGTTTCTTTCCCTTATTCAATTGATTTGTCATGGATATGACTTCTTCATGATGCTTTCTTTTGTTTTGATGAAATTCCTTCTTAAGCTTGGCAAGCTCTTCAACCCTTTCTTGTACTTGAAGCTTGACAAGGTCAACTTTCTTCCTTGTTTTGTCTTGGTCACCAGCTAGTGCTTTCTTATTAAGTTCCTCGTTTTCCTTTTTCAAATTGATAATCTCTTCCATGGCAGCCATAAGTTTAGTGAGGAGATCTTCTACAAAGTCTTTTTCATTCTCTTCATTTTCTAGGTCTTCTTTAGCCTTGATGTCAGCAATCTTATCTTCAGCTTCCTTGACGGGCTCTGCATTTTCTTCTTGTTTTCCATCATTTTCTTGACTAGATATCATTGTCAATGCTCCTTTTGAGTGAAGATCATGAAGTTTGTCCCATATACCATTCGCTCACGAACATTTTCCTAAGTTGTTCTTTATAGAATCTGGTAGGTCATTCAAGATTGCCTTCATCACTTTTGCATTATACTTCTTGGATTCTCCATTCATCATGTTATCAGTAATCACTGATTCCCATACTTCAATGACTTGAGTCTTTAAGAAATTCCTCATTCTTGCTTCCCATATATCAAAGTTTTCATTGAACCATGGAGCCTTCACAAATTGATTGACTTCTATTTCAGTGGTAGAGGGAGACACATCTTTAGTAGGATTGGAGACTTTCTTCCTTGGCTTCGCCATTTGTGTTCTAATGGTCAACCTTCAAGTTGGTAGGCTTTTGAGTGAAGGTACTGGCTCTGATACCAATTGTTGGAAACATTGAGAGGGGGGTGAATCAGTATTCCTTTTCAATTGTTATTTTTACCAGTTAAATCATTCATATTTAGAACACAAAATGAACAATAGGAATAAATGCTTCTATTAATATAATCTTTACAATAAATTAGGTACAATATATATAGGGCTCCAACCTTTGATGAAGACACTGATCTTCAATCTCACAGGCTCCAACCTGTTTCCAAGCACCAACTTGGTCTTTTGTGAGGCTCCAACCTCTAGGGCACCAACCCTATCTTCTCAAGGCACCAACCTTGTGTTTAGGAGCACCAACTCCAAGGACACCAATCCTTCCAATTCTGAGGCACCAACCCGAAGGGCTCCAACCCTATCTTGTGAAGGCGCACCTACCTTGTTTGTTCGAGGCTCCAACCTTTAGGGCACCAACCCTCTGGGTTCCAACCCACTGCTATATTTTTGTCTAGATATGTTTGATAGTAATTCTCTGCTCCCAAAATCTTCTTCACTGACTTTTGTCAATCCACAGCTTCACTGCTACATTAATGACAACCTTGTCTCATAGAAGGTATCACCATTGCTCTTCATTATACCCAAGCAAAATCTCCAAGTCACATCATGATGACTAATACATCATGGTCTTCAATAGTCTCCACACAACTTCAATGTGTCTACAATGAACTGCACTGAGCTCTGCACAGAAACAACTCTCTTTTTCAAGCCTTTGTTCTCACTGTCACAGTAAATGCTTGAGGAGTGACTGCTTCAGGAGTAACTGCTTCAGGAGTGACTTCTTTAGAGGAGTGACTATCGCAGTTTCATATTGTGTGTTCAATTAAAGACAACCCTGTTCATACTCAGATAATCTTCTTAGATCTGCAGAGCGTCCTTTTGAGCTGTTATCTGAATCACACTCAAACATAGGTGCGAACTTTTCAATAAATAACCTAGTCAACAGAATGTTCGACCTTTGGCTTCCTTCTTCTTCCGTTGGACCTTTTGGCTTCCTTCTTCTTCTGTTAGACCTTTCAACTTCCTTCTTCACTCGCTCGACCTTCGGCTTCCACTTTTTCTTTCGCTTGACCTTTGGCTTCCACTTTTATTTGCTGGACCTTTGGCTTTCTTTCTACTGTTCCTTTGGCTTCCTCTGTCTCTTCAAGTTCACGAGTTGTGGACTTCTTTATGCTCTATTTTAGTGCCTGAGATAGATACTTAGAACTGAAGCGTTTTAACTCATTTTTATACGAGTTTCACCAACGACCAAAGGACACGTCTATTGGAGGGAGGTTGACTTGTATATTAAAAATATATATCGGAGAGTCTTTTATCCATAGACTTGATTATTCATGGAAAACCATATAAGAGCTGCTATACCCACATGGAGGTCCCACATGCCACGTCATCACCTTTAATCCAATCGCAACTTCATGAAAAATCGGAGTTATTCCCAAGACTCCTCGATATGCGATAAATACAAATCGGAAGTGCTTACATTGGTGGGCTTTAAACAAAGACCTGACCAATCACCAAGCAATGCTTTAACACAGAACCCGCCAACTAACGTTGGTCCCACCTATCGGATTAATTCTCCACCATTGATCTCATCATTAATCCGATGGTTGTTAATCCACCCGATCAACAAACCCAATCACCGATCCTCCACCGTTTGATCAAGGCACGCTGGATCCAATGGTTCACAACGATATCGGCCGGGGAACTTGCGCGACGCTTAATTTGCCCTTACGGAGCCGATGGATTATAAATCCTTGATTGATAAAAGTTCAGGTCCGTTTTTAGATTTAACGTCCGATCACTTTATGACTCGATATCCATTGGATATACGAGGTCATCAAATCTATATCCTGTAGGTCTTCAACTAGCCCACGGGTTAAAAACAGAGATTGACAGCTAGGATTTGAAAATGAGATCGACGTATGCGTTTGAAAATGAGATCGACGGCTAGGATTTAGCGTGGGCCTTCACTCTTCCGTTCTTCCGATAGCTGTTGCTCCTGTGGCTTCTCTACACTCTTCCGCTCTTTCTATAGCTGTTGCTCCTGTGACTTCTCTTCACTCTTCCGCTCTTCCGATAGCTGTTGCTCTTGTGGCTTCCGATAGTTGTTGCTCCTGTGACTTCTCTTCACTCTTTTGCTCTTCCAATAGCTGTTTTCTTCCTATCAGTTCTTCTTGGGCATATATTACATGCGATACTTCCGATATGGCTCCTCCGATGTTTTCTTCTTTACTCCTCTGTTATCGTTGTTGCTCTTTGTTCTTTCGATAACACTTACCCTTGGGCATATGCGATAACCTGCTTCTCTTGCTTCGATGACTTGCTTCTTTGATGGCTTTTGATAAACTCTTCATCTTACTCTTTGGCTTCACGATGGCTTCTTGCTCTTGTTGCTTCACGGATCTTCTGCTTCTATTCTGTCTGTATATATATATTCAATCCACTTGGGTCCTCCATCTCATCATATCATCATATATCAGACTTTCATCACTATGAGCATTATGATCAATGGGCACTAATGGGCAATCATGTATCAAAGAATTTGCCATCACAATCACTGCTATATTGACATCAATGACAACCTAAATTAACACGAGGTGCAACAAGGGTATGACAACAGACGATCCTCTTGTTTGGGTAAGAGATCAAGCCTTGAAAGACTCACAAGCCTAGTGAAGGAGCCCATCTCTCTAAGGTGAAAAAGATTCTAATTGGCAGACAAAGTGTTGGAAGACAAAGTGCCGGAAGAAGTGCGGGAAGAAGTGTCGGAAGATGTGCCGGAAGTGATAGTGCAGAAAGAGGAAGGATTTGACTTATGCTTGGAGGATATCCTAGTCAAGGGTCTAGGGTTTGGCAGTTGTTCGAATAAGAAGCTTCAATAAGAGAAATCTTACAAAGGGTTTTCCTTTCAAGAGTGGAGAGGGTTTGTCCTTGGCAGAGAGCCAAAATTTTGTGTTGTTATTTTGTTTTGGTAGCAGTTTGATGAAGCACACACACATGCACTAATAAGAAGAAGAAGTATAAACTAACTAGAAAAAGTAAAAAGACTTCACAAATTGTTATCAAGTCTCGGAGAATCATCACAACACTACTTTGCCCTAGACTCTCTAACATGGTATCAGAGGGTAGGTGACACATCAAGGAAAGGGCAACACAAGAACACTCATCAAGGGGAAGTATCTACAAAGTTGAAGCATCAAGCCTAGAAGTCTCAATCACTTCAAGGACAAGAAGGGTCTGCAATCCATCATCCATCAAGAAGGTCTACTAAGCTAGAAGAAGAGCGTTACATAAATGCACCTACAAAGAATAGCGTTACATAAAGGCACCTACAAAGAAGAGCAAATTGGAGCAGGACCTACATCAAGCTACAAGTCATCAAGCAAATCTCATCATTAAGCAAGTCCACTTGAAGAAGGCAACTTGAAGGGCATCAAGATCCAGGGAAGACAAGCCACCAAGCCTTCAAGGAGGAAGCAATTCCATTACATCACAAAATCTATCAAGTAAGTACATGTCCCCTTTTGAATATACATCAATGTCTTTTTGCAAGGAAAGCAATAAATTGGTAGGGACCAATAACTTTCTTGCATGGAAGAAGAGGATTGATCTACTACTCAAGGAGAATGAACTCCTAGAACATGTCAAAGAGAATATCACTATCCCTGCTAAGGAGCATACTCAAGCCTGAGCCAAGTACAATAAGGATGAGACAAGAGCTCAAAGAATTATGATAAAATCAATCAAAGACTCTCTCATTCCTTACGTCTCCAACTTTGAGACATCGAAAGAAATCTATGATAAGCTAGTAGAGTTATTCTCGGTATCCACAACTGGAGAAGTAATATCTCTGAGGAATGAATTATACAAGATGAAGATAACAAAGGAAGGAATAGCTCCCTACTTCATGAAAATATCTGAAATGAGAGATCAAATTCAAGAGCTTGGGGAAGTCATGTCTGACAGAGAGATGACCACTGTAGTGTACTCAATGCTCTACCTGAGGAGTGGGGAAACTTCACATCAAGCATCTATGCCAAGAAGGAAGCAACCACTCTATGTGAAATGTGGTCTCTATGCAGAACAAAGGAAACCAAACTTAAGGCAAAAGAAGATGTGGGATCAAAGGACCAAGCATTTGCTACCATGGCCAAAAGAAAGGGTAAATTTGGCAAGTTTGTTCCACGAAGAACAAACAAAAAAGACATGTCCAAGATCCAATGTTTGGGATGCCAAGAATATGGACACTATAAAAGGAATTGTCCTAAGCTTAAGAAGGACAACAATAACAAAAGGAAGAGGGAAGAAGCTCACATAACTCAAGAGATGAAAGAAGAAGGAAAGAAGCAAAAGAAGGAAGATCCTCCGGATCTCTACTATGACTAGGTCAAAATCTTTTCTTCTAGTCTTCTTTCAAAGTTTTGAGTAGAAGAGGAGAATGTAGGAATAAATTAAATTGCATGGCTAGAATCACCCTCTAGAATCTAGCAACATGATGTACATAGAGTTCTAGACACTCATGTAGATGTAGCATTTATGAGAAGAACAAAAATGCATAAGTAGAAATATCTTCTAGAATATAGGAGCATGGCAAATATAGCTCAAGATATTTGTGTAGAAGGAGCATACCTAGTATAGGACCTCATACATGATGGAAGAAAACTTGATTATAATAAGAATCTTAGAAGACCTAAATCATCAAAGGAAGGAAACATTTGCAAGGCGAGGATCTTTAATATCCTATGATGGAATCTTCAAAAGAAGGTTCGTGAACTAAGGCAGATGTCTCATTGGGAATCCCATTCATGGGATTCAAGAAAAAGGATGATATGCAGGCAGGCTAAGATGAAGCAAGAAGGGCCACACCAAAGGATGATCAAGGAGGATCAAGATGAGGTATGTATGCATCAAAGTTTAAGTCATGTTTTCAGTTGTATATTATTAAGTCATGGGTATAGTTCTATAACATGATCAAGCATGAAAGAACATGTTCTAAGGCATGTACCACAATACAATGAAGGCCAACAAAGAACATGCTCACACAAGGAGCATAAGATTGCTGGACAAGAAGCAAGAAGAAATGCTGATAAGTCCAGAAAGCAAGTAATGAAGGAATGCTTCCACAAGAAGCATTTAGTTGGTTGAACTATCTATCTGAGAAGAAGCAAATGAAGAAAGAGATCAAGCATGTGAAGAACACCATGATCACCAAGAATCACTATCTGAAAAACTGCCTTGAAAGATATCTTCCAAAAGAAGGTAGGACAACTTTGATAAAGGAAGGAAGGACCCTTGACACCTATGAAGGCCTTGGAAATATAAAAGGTGCAAATAACTAATTCTACTCTATGAAGATGTCGTGATGAAGAAGCCATCCAACAAAAGGAAAAGCAATGTTGAAGCAATAATTAGGATGAAGTCATGATGGGCTACTAGGTCAAAGCAATAACCTAGCAAGTACAATGGAGCATCCATGGGGAAAGCATTCCGAAGCATGGACAAGATGACAAATGAGTAGCCAAGATGACAAGAAGAACGTGATAGTCACTTTCCACGAAGCAATGACATGACAAAAAGCAAAGTGATCGATGGATGGTGCCCTACCGAGAAGAAGTTCGATCGAAAACTTCATGACATCAAGAAAGGAAGGAGATCAAGCATCTGAAGGACCCATGAAGAAGAAGTTGCTGATGAAGGAAAGAGTTCCCAGTTAAGAGGGAGCTCTGACAAGTCCCTGATCAAGAGGGAGTTTTGGATCACCCTTGATTACAAAGGAGTGACAATTGTGTTTTCCATTTCATGGGTCATGCACTAGAACAGGACTAACAACCGTAAGTCTAGATGACGGCCATGAATGGAAATGTAGAGACAAGAAGACACAATATTCTTGCCTTCACTTGGGAAGAAAGAATGGGAGGATTAGGTAATTGTCTGGCATCCGATACTCTTTGAGGATGTGTAGGGCATCCAAGACAAGAGTAGGCAAGAGGACCAATATTCTTTGAGGGTTGGGAACCCAAGATAAGAATAGTCCTAGAAGGTCATACTCGAGAACACCGCGGGTGGGTATGTTCCTTGAGAGACAATGATGAAGGTGTTTATAAATCATTGATCTCGCTAGCATTGTAGCTCATGATCTCAAAAAGAGATGGAGCTGTTAGTCAAGGCCTTGCACTATGACAATGCTGATGGATATGATGCTATAATAGATGGATTGCTAATCTGGTTTCTCTTATGTGAATTCTTCAAGATTGAAAATTGCCAAACACCTTGTAATATTGTATGAATACCTCCCTAGTTAAGAGGGATTGTTGGAGAAAATGTAACTTGTTTCAGTCTTCATATATGTAATTTTGATATTTGTAGTTATTCAAGAAAAGAGAATTTATTTTGATATTATTCATCAATGAGTTTCTTGCTCATTGAAAATAGGACAAGCACATTTTGAAGTGCTTCTAGAGAGTAAAAGTCAAAATGTAACTATAATGAGACCCTTTGAGGGCATGTTACATCATGTAATTCATCATACAAGGTCATGGGAACACCTCCAAAGCATGGTCAAATCCTCTCCTAGCACCAACGAAGTCTACAAGCAACAAAACAACGAATAAAAAGTGAATTATAAAGCAAACTGCAAGTCGGCCTAAATGACAGTGAAGTCGACTTAATTGGAGGGACATTCCTCTATTTATAGAGGCTGTCCACTCCAAAAGAAAACATACAACAAGATATGAAATCGGCAAAGAAGAAGGAGAAAAATAGGACGAAGACAAGGCAAGAAGAAGGGTCTGTTAGGGCAACAAAGAAATAAGGAAGGACAACGAAGGTGCGGGGCTGGTTTCTAGGGTTTCTGCAGCCACACATGCGAAGAGATAAGGGACAATCTGTGGCCAAATCAACAATGAAGTGACAAGGGTATATTCTTCATGGTTTGGGCTAGTAATTAGGCCTACAAAGGCCTCCCACTCCAGCAAAGAAGAAGAACTCTCAAGTGAAGTAAGGAAACAGAAAGTTGAAGTATGAAGGACTATTTCTAGGGCTAATAGTCACACGTGCGAGGTGCAACAAGGGTATGACAACAAACAATCCTCTTGTTTGGGTAAGAGATCAAGCCTCCAAAGACTCACAAGACCACTGAAGGAGCCCATCTCTCTAAGGTGAAAAAGTGTTGGAAGAGAAAGTGTCGGAAGATGTGCTGAAAGTGACAATGCAAAAAGAGGACTGATTTGACTTATGCTTGGAGGATATACCAGTCAAGGGTCTAGGGTTTGGCAGTTGTTCAAATAAGAAGCTTCAATAAGAGAAATCTTACAAAGTGTTTTCGTCTCAAGAGTGGAGAGGGTTTGTCCCTAGCAGAGAGCCACAATTTTGTGTTCTTGTTATTTTGTTTTGGTAGCAGTTTGATGAAGCACACACACATGCACTAATAATAAGAAGTATAAGCTAACTAGAAAAAGTAAATAGACTTCACAAATTGTTATCAAGTCTTGCAGAATCATCACAATACTACTTTTCCCTAGATTCTCTAATACTTCTTCCTAGATCGCACGCTCTTTGGTGTGCTCTACTTCAATATCTAAGAAAGGGTCAGGCCCTCGGCATCTACCACGCCCTCTTCTGCCTTGACCCTTGCCTCTGTGAAATCTAACACCCCCAAAACAAGGTGGCATCACCAGTTCCTGCGCCCACAATTGGCCAAGAACACGCTCTGACACCACTGTAATATTCCTAATCTAAAATTAACACTAAATAGTAGAACAATGAACTAGGAAAAACAATTCAAATTTAAAACCCAAGCACACTAGTCAAAACACTGATGAAATAAAGTAGGACAAATGAGCCATTTTATTAATAATGGAAATCTGGGTACATAAATGATGAGAACAATAGAACTTGGGCTTGTTGTGCAAGCTATGCAAATCCTAGGTGAAATCTTGCTGACCCAGATGTAGAAATGACCCCAAACTGGAAATGTGCACTGCCCAAAATTTTTGTTGCTAGTTTCCAAATGGTACTGAAGATTCTGCCCTATATATTGCTTAGAAAATTCTGAAACTTCAGTTATTGCCTCTCCTCCAAAGACCCACAGAAATCCAAAAAGGGTTTGGGATGATTCTGAGTGATGTAAAAGCTCTCCAAGTGGTGCGAGTGGCTCTCTAGTTGGCTACACGCACTGTAGGGAAATACTGCTCCAAAAATACCCAACAATAAGTAGCAGAACAATGAACTAGGAACGACAATACAAATTCAAAACCCAAGCACACAAATCAGAACACTAATGAAATAGAGCAATAAAACTGAGCCATTTTATTAATAATGGAAATCCAGGTACATAAATGATGAGAACAATAAAACTTGGACTTGCTATGCAAGCTATGCAAAACCCAAGTGGAATCTTGCTGACCCAATTGTAGAAATCACCCCAAATCGGAAACGAGCACTGCACAAATATTCTACTGTTGGCTTCCAAATGAAACTGAATATTATGCCCTGTATACTGCTTAGAAAATTCTAAAACTTCAGTTTTGGCCTCTCCTCCAAAGACACAGAAAAACCCAGAAAGGGTTTGGGCTGATTCCAGGTGATGCCGGTGGTAACGCCCCCTTCGTTGCATACGTTGAACGCTGGTATATAAAATATATAACGTTGGTCTACCACCATACCACATTGCCATATGAACGCTGATGTTATGTTGACTGTTGAATGATTTTTTAACACCACTGCACACCATTATGGGATACCACTGTGGTGCCACTGCATACCACTCCTCCGCCATACCATATATAATGCATACCTCCTTTCCAAAATAATGTTACGCTGTCATATACGCTTTCTTCTCCTATGTTGACCCTCCAAACCCATGGTTGGTCGCTATCCATATATCTAATATCCCCGCCGGTTAATTGCCCCCCCCCTCGCTATCCATATATCTAATATCCCCGCCGGTTAATTGCCCCGCCCCCGCCCCATATACTCCCTACCCGAATATACTCCCTCCACCATATACTCCCTCTCCCAAATATACCCTCCCTCAAATATACCTCTGTTTTAATATATCAAAACACATTTTTACACATTACTACCAGAAGTGCAATTTCTTACAATATATTGGCAGCAAATAACATTTTTATACACAATACACATATTTAAAATGCATTTATTAATATCTATTGTTGGAGTAGTTCTCTCGAGAAAAGAGAACTATCCTAAATGGTCAAGGAAGATAAAACACACTCTCATTTTCAATGAGTTGTGGAAAGGAGTTTGTGTAGGAGAAGGAGATAATGAACTTGCAAAGCCCACCTCAGATAAGGAGATTGCCATTTGGGAAAACAAGGACTATGCATTGATTGCAACATCTATAAATGAAGAGTGAGTCGCCATATTTCACCATTTTCAAATGCTTTTGAAGTTTTACAAAAGTTGAAGGAAATCTAGACTCACACTCTCAACTTGAAGTTGTCCAATTGATGATTAAATTATTCAACCTTGAATAGAAAAATGATGATCCTCTTGCTTTAACATCAGAAGTAAGATCTATTATGCATGATATCAAAATCACTGGTGTTCAAATAGACATTCCTCTCATAGCTTGTGTCAAGGCACTATATCCCACTTGTTCAAATTATCTTGAGTCATTGCAAGCAAGTGGAAACCTTAAGAAGATTACCTTTGAATCCCTTGAGAAGAAGTATGCTGAGAGAGAGAAAGCTTTTGGGAAGAAGACAACTCCTTAGTGTTTTGAAGAAGATGTGTGTCTTGCACATAAAGAGAAGAATCATGCACAAGATTCTTCTTGATGCAAGAGCATCCTGCTTAGAAAAACCATTGCATTTTAGTAAGCATAGGGTCTTGTGTTTCAAGGGACCTGATTTCCTAAAGAGTGATTAATTATTTATTTTCCTATGTTTTTATGAGGGTTGTATAATAGTGAGGATATTGTAATGAAATCTTCTCGTTAAGAGAGATTTCAAGAATAGTGTGTGAGTTAGAGGAATTAGGAGTTAGTTTCATGATTTTAGGGATTAGATTAGGATATTTAGGATTCAGGTGAAATTATTCTGGATCTAAAACCCAAAATTGGTTAACAGAATCCTTTTGTGTATATTTTGTAAGCCTCAAAGGCTTAAAAAAAAGAGGGAGTTAGTGAGAGAGTTAGCAGACAGGGGGGTTGGATTGTGAGCCTATGGGAATTGAAACGAGAAAGGGCCACTGATACAAACCATGTAAAGGTAGATCAGGCCAAAGCTAGATTGTAAAACAGATTTTTATTTGTACTTGTACATTTGTTTAATGAATGAGGAAATTGAATTCATTATCACTGTGTGTGTCATTCCTTTTATGTGCTGAGTGATCCGTAATTGTGAATTTATGGTTCTGTGTGATAAACCATGATGAATGAATTCAAGTTGAATTTCTAAAAGCCTTTCTGAGTGACGAAAGACTTACGGTCTAGGTAGAATCCGTGTGATTCCAGTTTGGATTTAATAGATGTATGTACAGGTCAAGTAAAGAACGAATTACGAAATCTGGAGGAAGGAAAATAATACAGAGTATTACGTATTCCAGTTCGAAGTGGTGTTAAAGAAACAAAAGTATAGTTGCAAGGCAGAGTAAAGAAATCAGAGAAGTCTCGGCACACTGTTTTTAAGCGGAGAAAGGAGTTGGCAGAGTTAATTTGTTTTAGAACGCAAATTCCATCATAAGAGAGCAAGCGCAGAGGGAGTTGTCAGATCGTTTAGATCAATGGATATTAATGGCGGAAGAATAATGGTGGAGGAATAGATCTGGATCGTCAGATCGACAGTGATTAGCAACTGCGGGGTTAGGAGAGTATGGATTTTCTTGATCGTGGCTGAAGTCTCGCACTCACTCCTAGCCGTCGATCTCATATTCAACTCTTAGATCACAGTCAACTGCGGGGGTTAAGGTTGTTTTAATCCGTGTGCTAGTTGAAGTCTCGCAAATTGTAGATCTGATGACCTCTTATATCCAATGGATATTGGTTCATAAAGTGATCGAACTTTAATCTCAAAAACGGACCGAACATTTATAGATCAAGGATTTATAATCCTTATCGGCTTCGTAAGGGCAGTTAAACCTTGCACAAGTAGCTCGTTCGATATCACTGTTGACTGTTGGATCAAGTGTGCTTTGATCAAACGGTGGAAGATCAACGATTAGTTTCGTTGATTGGGTGTAACATTAATCGTCGGATTGAAGGGTGAAATCAAGGGCGGAGATTGAAGCCAATAGGACTTGGGCCTGAGTGGACCCGAGAAGTTTATCAACGCGCGTTAAGTGATTTGAGTTCCGGCGGATGAATGGGCTAAATTGTGATACGACGTGACAACCGTTGATCTGGTGGAGTGAAATCAACGGTGGAGGCTGAACGCGATGAGAGAGCATCGATAAATGTGCAAAGGTCGAGGAAAAGTGAAAAGGTAAGGTTAAGTGCGGTTTATGTAATATTTCTATTATAAGAGAGTTATAATAGAAATAGCGGAGTTAAAGGTATTTTGGGTTAAGTCGGGTTTAACCAAAGTCTAACCATGGTATGACTAAGACGAGCAGATAGTGAAATCAACCAGAGGGTTAAGTTCTAATGTATAAGAATTAACCAAAGTTTATGAACGTTGAATAAAGTGTCGCTCAAGGGTTAATTAAGGGGTCAGACGATGTATAGTCAAATAAAACGTTTCCGCAATGAAGTTTAATTAAGAAGCCTTAAACCTTATTTGTGAAGGTTTTCACCACGGATCAGGTGATTAAGGCCTGGGATCAGTGACATGCAATTTTATTTGCATAATGTGGGTATTGTTGGCTTAGGTTGGCATCATTTGGTATCAGAGTAGAGAAATGTTTCCTGTGAGAAAGAAGATTTTGCGTGCAAAAGGAACAGGTAAATTTTTTGAAGAAACTCAGAGCAAGAATAAAACAGTGAAAGAAAACTCAACGAAGGAGTAATTGTTGCTGACAGTTAGGGCTTCATCAAGATAAAGCTGGGAGATTGAAAGAAAGAATCAAATTCTAAATCTGATTGACAATAGTTGAATGTTGAAAATTTGTGCGGTGGAAGCATGAAGATCTGCTGAAACATATTTGTAGGAGTGATGAGATCCTGAAGACAGGGGATGGTATGCAAGTTTGTTTATTGATTAGCAAAAATTGAATGAGTGAAAATTTAGAGCAGGATTAGAGTAGTTAAACTATAAGAGGGACTTTGCAAGTTCTTGAAGAGGTAGAGTTTGAAGATACCGCTGAACGCTGGATAAAAGAACAGTCCATTCAAAGTGTAGGTGAATGGGGGGACAAGATCAGACAAAGATCTTGAGATGAGATGATATGTTTTTATTTTAACTGGTTTGAAGATTGTATTGCATAATTTAGAATGCAGGCAAAGAAGAAATATCTCAATAAGATGAAGGAAACTCGTAAAAGTTTCTAAAAGAAAGAGAATGTGGCAGAACCTAAATGTTCCAGCTAAAGATTGTAAGAAAAGGACAGTTGTGTTCTTAAAGTGCAGATGAGTTGAAGTCTAGAAGGAGCAGAGGGAAATGTTCAAGGAGGTTCTAGACAAGGACTAGTACTTACCAAAAGACCAAGTCCAGAGGAGAGCTTGGTGAGGTAAGTGGCAGCAGGGAAGACTTGCTGTTGTAGAGGCTTGCGCAACTCATAGTGAAGTGAGTGAGGAATTCATAGAGATGGAAAGGATGATGACTAGTGACAGTGATAGCAGAGGTTCTGAAAGAGACCACAAGAGAGGACAAAAAAAGAAAGATGCCAAGGCAAATGGCATGAGAATGGGTGACGAAAAATATGAAAAAGAAATGGTTGAGATAGCAGTTCAGCTTGAAGTATTAATGAAGATGTTGCAGAGAAATGAGAAGGACCAGAAATATGGTTATGTCATGAGAAAGATAGTGAAGTGGAAGAGGCTACAAGAGAAGAGGAATCAACAAGAAAATATGCAGTTAATAAAGGAGCTGAGGGAGTTTGAACAAATTATAGATGTCAAATTGAACACAGAGAAGCTCAAAGGAGTTGAGCTACAACAAAAGGAAAATGCTGGAGAAGGTGTTGAAGTTTTGGTATGTGAACCAGAACATGGACCATTACTTTTTGAAAGTAATGAAGAGACAGAGGAGTTGAATCATATGAATGATTTAGAGCAGCGGGAAGACTTGATGGCTGAAGCATCAAATGAGACCATAAGGTCTTGTGTTTTTAAAACTGATAATTTGTGTATGGTTGCAGGTTTGGAAGAAGATAGGTAGTCTTTTAAAGCTGTCAAAAACATGGAAGAATACCTTCCAGAAGATGAAAGTTTTGAAGCGGAGTATGACAATGAGACTGGAGAAGAAACAATTCACTACAGTGAACAAGTGCAGAGAGGCATCATTAAAACAGATGGTGTGGAAAAGAGACTTGCTGACAGTCTCAAGAATTCTTTGAGTTTGAATCAGCATACTAATGTGCTGACAGAGGATTTAAAGGAAAGATTAGAGCAACATAATGAAAGGTTGCCAGAGGAAGAAGAGGCACAAAGGCCTTATATTTTTGATTTTGATAATTGTCTTATGATTGCAGATTCTGTTGCAGAATTTGGAACATATTTGGCACAGGTGGACAACCAAATGAAAGAAGAAGAGAAAGAACATATCCTGAAAGATTTTAAGGAAGATTTAGCAGAGGAAGAAGGACCATCTGATGATTGGTCAATAGCAAATGAAGAAATGGGAGATTGTGTAAAATTTCCAAATTTTACTCTAAGTAAAATAATTGAGTTATATAGAGAGTTAGACCTTCAAAGAAGAAAGTTGGAAAAGTAGAGGATAAACGTTCAGGATAAATTGCTGATGAAGGATGACAAAGAAATTGTCATAAATGATAGTCAAGAAGAAGTTGACAGGTACAATAAACAGAAGCATAAAATTGTCTTGAAAGACAATATGGAAGCAACTAAAAAGGTGCAAGACAATAGTGAACAAGAGGGTAAGGATGTAAGAGTGGTAGTAAAAATGAAAATTCAACAATTAAGAGTTGAAGGCAATCAGCAGACAGAGGATATACTGGACAAAGAAATCGGGTTGGTAAGAAGGTTAATGATGAAAGTGTCTTAGAAGAAGACACCAACAAGAAATAAAAGAAGCAACAACAAGAGGAAGACAACAACAAAGTATGAAAGCATGGCAAGTGGAGCATTGTAGCATAAGGTATGGAGACCTGGAGAACAACAATAGACAACATCAGCAATAGAACAACTGACAAGCAAAGAAAGATTACAAAATAAAGTCTGGGATCCAGGAGGAATCAATTATCCAAACTTATGACCAGGAGGTCATAAATTTTCTTACCCGGAGAGTCTGATGCAGGAGCATCCTGCTTAGAAAAACCATTGCATTTTAGTAAGCATAGGGTCTTGTGTTTCAAGGGACCTGATTCCCTAAAGAGTGATTAATTATTTATTTTCCTATGTTTTTATGAGGGTTGTATAATAGTGAGGATATTGTAATGAAATCTTCTCATTAAGAGAGATTTCAAGAATAGTGTGTGAGTTAAAGGAACTAGGAGTTAGTTTCATGATTTTAGGGATTAGATTAGGATATTTAGGATCCAGGTGAAATTATTCCAGATCTGAACCAAAATTGGTTAACAAAACCCTTTTGTGTATATTTTGTAAGCCTCGAAGGCTTAAAAAAAAAGAGCGAGTTAGTGAGAGAGTTAGCAGACAGGATGGTTGGATTGGGAGCCTACGAGCATTGAAACGAGAAAGGGATGTTGGAAACACTGAGAGGGGGGTGAATCATCATTTCTTTTCAATTGTTATTTTTACCAGTTAAATCATGTATATTTAGAACACAAAAATGAACAATAAGAATAGATGCTTTTATTCATATAATCTTTACAATAAAACAGATACAATATATATATGGCTTCAATCTATTGCCAAGCACCAACTTGGTCTTTTGTGAGGCTCCAACCTCTAGGGCACCAACCCTATCTTGTTAAGGCACCAACCTTGGATTTGGGAGCACCGACTCCAAGGACATCAATCCTTCCAATTCTAAGGCACCAACCCCAAGGGCTTCGACCCTATCTTGTCAAGGTATGTTAGATAGTAATTCTCTCCTTCCAAAATCTTCTTTACTAAATTCTGTCAATTTACAGCTTCACTATAGTCTCCACGCTACAACATCAATGACAACCTGTCTTTATATGGAGTCTTCACAACTCTTCATACTGTCCACACAGAGATTGCAAAGTTACCTCATGATGATTTCAAATAGGCATCATGATCTTCAATAATGTTTCCAAGATTTGTTGAATCTTTCCAACAAGATATCTCGGCTAAGCCTCAATGTATTCAAAAACAATTCTCTGCTTTCAAGCCTCTGTTTTTATTTTCGCAATAACTGCTTTAGAAGTGATTGTCACGGTATCTTACCTCCAAAGAACATACTTGCAAATACTTCAATGCTGGTGTTGTCCACTACTCCCTTCAACTGATGAGTGATGAAATCTTACTTGACTGGTTCGAGGTCAAACAGAACTTCGTCTTCCGCTGTGCCATTCAACTTCCTTCTGTCTTGCTGGACCTTCGGCTTTCTTCTGTCCTGCTGGGCCTTCAACCTCCTTTTTCCTATTTTGTTGGACCTACGACATACTCTATTTCTTCCAAGTTTGCCAGACCTTCGACTTCCTCTGTTTCTTACAGTTTCACCAACCCGTAAACTTCCCTTGTTCACTGTTTTATATGCCTAATACCCCTGACCTTTGGCTTCCTTTTCGCTCGCTTGATCTTTCGGCTTCGTCTGCGCTCGCTCTTCGGCTTCCTCTGTCTCTTCGAATTCACCAATATTCAAAGGATGGGTTAATTCGGAAGAGAGGCTGAATTACAAAAGTTTTGCATATTAAAAACTATATCAGAGAGGCCCTTTTTAATATTCATACAATAGACATATTATTTACGGAGGATTTTATATAGGAGAGGCTATACCCACAGGGAGGTCCCACATGCCACGTCACTACCTCAATTCGCAATCGTAACTTTCGGAAACTCCCGCAATCGCAACCCTTTGGCTTCACGATATAACATTGCTGATGCCCCTATTTCCGCCGGATGCGATATTCCAATAAGCTTCTTTTCATAACTCAATCGGGTCCACAACTTATATCGCAATCGGCAGTCGGGTTCACAAGACTTATCGCAATCGGCAGTCCGGCGGTGTCAACCCTTTTGAACTTTGCGATTCAACGGATGCGATATTTAGTTAGAGTGGTTACCATAATTGATCGGGTCCGCAGTACATATCACAATCAGCGCATTTCAATGTTACATCTCTTCAAGACTTGCGTATGCGATGGATGCAATGTTTCCTTAGGACGTATTATAATGGTGCAGCGGGTCCGCGTACTTATATCGCAATCGCAGATTTCAAGTGGCATTCCTTTTATGAATTGCGATGTGAAGGTGTCGATACATGCGGATGCGATATTACAATAGGGAGGTTTATAATGGAGCGATCGTGTCCTCACCTTATTTTGCAATACGATGAGCCTTTCATAACTTGCGATGCGGTATTCCAAGTGCGGGACTTCACGAGTGTAGGACTTCACAAGTACTTTCCTACCCTCGCTCTTCCGACATCTATTGTTCTTGTTGGCTCTTTTCTCGCTGCGTGTTCCTCTTTGCGGGATTTCTTGGGCATATATTACATGCAATACTCCCGATATGGCTCCTCCGACGTTAACTCCTTTGATATGTTGGCTCCTCCAATATTTCATGCGATATCTTTGATATGGCTCTTACTCTTGAGCATATGCAATATTTTACTTTTACTCATGGCTTGGCTTTCCTGTGGCTCCTCCTCACTCTTCCGCTCCTACTCACTCCTAGCCATCGATCTCATATTCAACTCTTAGATCATAGTCAATTGCGGGGGTTAAGGCTATTTTAATCCGTGTGCTAGTTGAAGTCCCGGAAACTGTAGATCTGATGACCTTTTTATATCCAATGGATACCAGGTCATAAAGTGATAAAACTTTAATCTAAAAAACAGACCTGAACATTTATAGATCAAGGATTTATAATCCTTATCGGCTCCGTAAGGGTGGTTAAACATTGCGCAAATAGCTCGCTCGATATCATTGCTGACCGTTGGATCAAGTGTGCTTTGACCAAATGGTGGAGGATCAATGATTAGTTTCATTGATCGGGCATAACATCAACTGTCAGATTGAAGGGTGAAATCAACGGCGGAGATTGAAGCCGATAGGACTTAGGCCTGAGCGGACCCGAGAAGTTTATCAACGTGCATTAAGTGATTTGAGTTTTGGCGGATGAATGGGTTAAGTTGTGATACGACGTGACAGCCGTTGATCTGGTGGCCTGAAATCAACGGTGGAGGCTGAACGCGATGAGAGAGCATCGATAAATGTGCAAAGGCTGAGGAAAAGAGAAAAGGTAAGGTTAAGTGTGGTTTATGTAATATTTCTATTATACGAGAGTTATAATAAAAATAGTGGAGTTAAAGGTGTTTTGGGTTAAGTAGGGCTTAACCAAAGTCTAACCATGGTATGACTAAGACGAGCGAATAGTGAAATTAACCAGAGAGTTAAGTTCTAAGGTATAAGAATTAACCAAAGTTTATGAACGTTGAATAAAGTTTCACTCAAGGGTTAATTAAGGGGTCAGACGATGTATAGTCAAATAAAACGTTTCCGCATTGAAGTTTAATTAAGAAGCCTTAAACCTTATTTGTGAAGGTTTTCACCATGGATCAGGTGATTAAGGCCTGGGACCAGTGACATGCAATTTTATTTGCATAATGTGGGTATTGTCGGCTTAGGCTGGCATCACTTCTAGAGGAAGAGGTGGCCGAAGGGGAAGAGGAAGAAGGAATTTTAGAGGCAGGGGGGGCAGACAATTCCAAGGAGAAAAGTCTGATCTTCATTGCATAAGTTGCAATAGAGATGGAAATGATGCATCCACATGTAAGCTGCCTTGGGACAAAATTGCAGGAAAGAAATGAAACAAAAGGTGAAACCATTGACAATGGGAAAGGTAAAGCGCCCGAATCCGCTCACTATGTTGTGGCACATTGTAATATTAGAGTAGCTGAAGACTTGTTTAATGCTTCACTTGCTTCTTGGAAAAATGATTGGCTGCTTGATTTAGGAGCAACTTGCCACATGACTTTTAGAAGAGGTTTTTTTGAAGAATTTACTGACAATGTTGATGGAGCAATATACTTTGCAGACGACTCAAAACTCAAGCCATCAGAGCTTGGCACAATCAGGCTCAAATTGCTTTGTCTTCTAGAAGCTGAGGAGAAATTTATTGTCTTTGGTCCACATCCCACCAACAAGGACACTCCGTCCATATTTTTGATGGCAAGGTTGAGGTGAAACAAGTGAAACAAGTGCATTCAACTCCACTCATGATTGCCAACACTTCTGTAGTAAAGTTGGCCAAGAATCCAAAATTCTATGATCGAACAAAGCACATCAATACAAAATACCATCTGATTCGACATCATGTGGAGGCCAAGACAATCTAGATATGCTAATGTTCCACAAATGAGCAGATTGCAGACATCTTCACCAAAGCACTTGAAAGAAAAAAGTTAGAAAGATTCAAAACGATGCTTGGACTCACCAACATCCCTTCATATTAAGGGTGGGAATGTTGACACCTAATCCTTGGGATTGGGTGAATATGTGTAAAATAGTGTAAATAGAAAATAAGGAGAGCTGGAAAATGAAGAGACATTGGGAGATGAAGCCCAAGAGTCTCTTCCTCCATGTATATATCCATGATCAGTGTTAATACAAAATCAGAATTCAGTTTGAGGAGTTACCTCCTAGCCTGACAAATAGAAGACAACCAAGAACATGAGAGAAGAGAGACACAAGATTTGGTCAAAGACCAGGGAAAAACCCCACAAGGGGGAAAACCCTTTCAAAATTCTTCTTCTATTAGTTTTTCATCAAATGTTCAGCAGAGATATACAGTGTTCCAATTCAACAGTAATGAGTCAAAGTCAAATCTTTGACTTTATCCAACAATTCACTAAGCAATATCCAAGAGATGAGCCTAAAAGTTAAATTTGATCCAAAGTCAAGTCTGCAATTTTTGGTCAAAGTCAACATCAGTCAAATATGCACTAACCAGTCAAGGTGCAACAGTCAAATCAGCTCCAAAATGTTTGGTCTTGGCAGTAGAAAACTTGACCTTTAATGTTGGTCAAAGTCAAGTCGAAACAGTGCCAAAAGGTGCCTCCAAAATTGGTCAAAGTCAAAGTCAACCCTACGAGCAAGTAACAACTTCAAATCTGCAATCAACCAAGGTCAAAGTGCCCAACAAATTTCACTCTCCTTGCTAAAGAATTCGACCTCCAAAATAGATGCAAAATCCGAAGTCAAACCAAGTCAAATGAATCCCAAACTCCCAAAAGTCAATGTTGGTCAAAGTCCAAAACAAAAGTAGAATTCGACCCAATCAAAAAGACTTTCTCCTCTTCACACGTATGAAAAGGACTTGCAATTTTCAGATGTAGTCGAACCTCCAAGAGAAGATGATGGGTGATGTGATGCTCCAAAGCTAAGTCACCTGACACGGGGATTCGGGACACGTAGGATTCAGGATTCGTGGTGTCGGATTCGGGACACGCTGACCCCCGGAACAGGACAGTTAATTTTTATTTATATTATTTATATATAATTATATATATATATATATATATAATATATATATATTTAAAATATATATATATATATTAAAATTAGTTATTAGCATATTTCTTACACAAATTTTTTAATTAATGATACAAATTTATTGATTTCAAACATAGATCTTCATCTATAGCTATTAGCATGCATAGTACATACTCCTTTTATTAGAATAATATTAGTTTATTGTCCCATAACTCTTTTTAAATTAAATTAATTTGATTAACTTAATAGATTAAATAAAAGGAAAAAACTCAAAAAAAACTGAATAACACTTTTGTTTTAATAAAATTAATTCAAAAATCAAATTAATTTTTAATTTTTGATAAAATTATTATTTTTATGTTGTTTTCCGATGGTTTTTTTAAATGAGATATTAATTGCTATATGCAAAAAGGTTGCTCGAGTTTGCAACGTCCACATTGTTTGTGGTTGTTCTAGCTAGACTGTGTTCCAGAGGTGACGGGATACAAGAAGTTGAAGTTCATGAATATGATTAAGCAGACCATTAAAATAAAAAATAAAGATATACAATGGCTCACTGACAACAATTTCGCTGAATAAATGTTGAGCGGCATCCACCCTCCACTCTTTCATATGGCTTTACGTTGAACTTTAGCATTTCCCTGTTCATTTTTTTGGGATTCTGGTGGCTTTCATATTCCATGGTTGGTCTACAATTAATGGGCGTGTTATTTCTCTTTTGGGCCGTACTGACAGCCGCCGATCCAGAGGCTAATCGCCTGAACTCGGGATGTAGTCGGTCAAGATCACCAACGTCACCCTTTTCAACGACAACTTGAATACAGTGCTGGAAGCCCTACTTGCCAATATTGTTGCTATCAGTTCGCAAGCAATTGGCACAGAGATACCATGCCAGTACACTACATAAGTTTTCACTTTTAACCTAGCAGCAGATCCGAAAACGAATCCGCAAACCAGCACTCGACAGGAAATCGTGACACGCTTTCGAATTTAGAACACGCCCTTGGACACTACATGCCACAAGAGGACACGACGAGTCATGCCATCATGACACGTGTCAGGACAGAATCGTGTCCGATTCGTCTGATTCGCGATTCGTCCAGGGTTTTGGACGAATCCGGTTTCATAGCTCCAAAGTGATTTTCATGCTTCTTAGGAGGATGAATTTGCTTGCCCAAGCCGACTTGTACTTTTATGTACTTGTGGGTTTCATATTAAAATTTAAAATTTACCTTGACCAAATTAAATTCTTCCAAGGGCAAAGAGGTTCTTCTCTAGATGAGGAAGTTTGTCCAAAGGAGGGAATTTGTCCCTGAGTTTCCAAATTAACGGTGGGGCTCAAAGAAAGATGATAAATGAGTTGTATTGTAAGGGAAAGCTTTAATTTTGAAATTTGCAGGCTTTATTTGTAGAAATTGGCACTGAATATTATTGGTTGTTTAAATGAATGTGTAGAGTCATTTTTCTTACGTAAAATGCAATATTTTCTTTGGAAGCTCTATGAGTGCCCCATCTATTATAGCAAAAAAGCCAACTGAAATGGAGAGCATGCACATTTTCGGTTCAAGCAGACACCCATTTTTGCTTACTTGAGTTGTCTTGAAAATGGCTCAAATTGGTGAAGTATTACAATTTCTAAAACCTTTGATACAATTTACTGCTGATGACAATGAAATTCATCAAAATCTCTCTTGCTGACATTAGAATCTGTCTACAAAATGCACAAGGAATCTCACTTCCAACGAGAAGAGCTACAACAAAAGAGCCATCATTCTAAACTGGTTTTTGTTCAGAACAATTCTTTGTTTATGTTAATTTTCCAGTGTTCTATGCTTAGCACAATCACTAACCACAATTCCTCTTCACTTAGCAATCAGTTTATCCAATAAATTCAATCTTCCAATGACAGTAAGCAATTGTAGATAAAATAGTTACCCAAATGCACAATAGAAGACAACCAAGAACAATAAATACATTGTATTTGGTCAAAGACTAGGGAAAAACCCCACAAGGGGGAAAACCCTTTCAAATTTCTTCTATTGGATTGTCATCAAATGTTCATCAAAGAGATATAATGTTCAATTTGATCCATAATGAGTTAAAGGGTCAAGCCCTTGGCTAACTAAGTCAACAATCAATATCCAATCAAATGATGAGCTCAAAAGTCAAATTTGCAAATCTGGTTAAAGTCAACAACAATAGCAACAACCCTAACCAGTCAACGGTAAAATGCCCTCCAAAGCACCTCAATGAACAGTCAAAAGATGCAGCCTTCTTTGCTGGTTAATGCCCAGTGAAAACAATTGACAAAAACTTGGTCAAAAGAGAGAAAGGATGCGGTCAAACCTCTAAAAATCAACGGTCGAAGATGCTTCAACCCTGTGGTCAAAGGTGGTCAAATGCCTAGAAAATTTCGGCCTTCCATCTCCTGAATTCAGCCTCCAAGAACAGATCCAAACCAAGTCAAAACAATTCAAAACCTTCTCAAGTCAACATTGGTCAAACAGACCCAAACATAAGTCAAACTCGGTCAGCAGAAAACTCTCTCCTTTTTGCACATGAGAGTTTGGACCTTGCAATTTTAGACTTGTACGGACCTATTTGATGAAGAGATGAATGTGATGATGCTCCAAAGTGATGTTACATGTGGTCTATTTATATGTGGTGGAGGAGACTCAATTTGTCCTTTAGGCCAACTTGTATTTTTGTGCACATGTGAATTTCACATCAAAAATAATATTTTTCCTTGACCAAATTAAATTCTTCCAAGGGCTAGTGGTTGTTTCCTAGAGGAAGGCTTCCCAATGGAGGGAATTTCTCCCTAAGTTGCCAAATTTCAACAGTCACTCTTAGCTAGGGAGGAATTTCCGACTACATCATAAATCTCATCTCAAATGTCTTGTCATCAAAATCACTAGAACATATCATGTCGCATCCCTGCTCATTTGCTAAACATTTTTGAATCTAAAGAAGAAGAATTGTCATAGGGGAGATGAATCTACCACCCTATATCCAATGACAATAGGCGAGATACAACTTACTAGGTAAGGATCACAACCATCCCATTGTCTAATGATAATAGGCGAGATACAACTTACCATGAGATGTAAGCATCACATCCATCCTATCGTTTGCTTATCTTTCCACTTTGATCCTTAAGAACCAAGTGGTAGAACAACAACATCCCATCACTTGGGCGAGGTATCACTTACCATGTGAGGTAAGGATCACAACCATCTCAAGTATCCTCACCCATTGGCCAGATGGGTGGCAATCCCAACAAGCCCAACTTGTGGGTAGGATGCATACCGGGGTATACTCTGTCAAGTCTCATACTAGATAGGAGGAGATACTTGTTGACTCTGCTGCCTACACCTACCTACAAGTCAGTGAGAAAAGCCTTCAACCCCACAAGGTGTGGTTGGTGGCAGAGAACTCAGAGAAGGGGCTGTCACACTAATCCCGACTCTCTCCTAGGTTAGCTAAGGGGGGTGGTCCCTAATGAAAAGTTAAGTTAAAAGATGTGAGTTTCTAGGAGAGTGCTATAGTGAAAATGGATTAATTTTAAGGATTTATGAGCAAATATGAAGTGAACAACTTGAAATAACAATGCCAATCATTAATATGATTAAAAACCATAAAACCAGTGCCTTAGAAGGAATTTGCTCAACAATTTTAAAGATATATTTGCTCAAAGCAAAATGCAATGCTCTCAAAAGAGAAAACAAAGTCACCCAGAAATGTAAATAAGAACTGTTAGCACAAGATATGTAAAATACAAAATGCTTTTGAGATAATTAACTTTATAAATCAGAACATGTGAAACATATCTTGCCAAAACCCAAAAATTAGTAATTAACTTGGAAATGTAAAAGAAAGGAAGTGCTAAACCAAAACATCAATATGAAATTAGGCTTGAAACATGAAAAGAAAACACTTGTTTGAAATGATTACAATACTTGCTTTTGGAATAGACTTTGCATATGAAAACTCAAACCATCAAATCCTTAGACCTCACCCTCACCCAATAATATGGATCTGACAGTGAGGAGTCAATAGAGGAGTAGAGGATCCCTAAGATGTCTACTTCAACAACTTATGTTGGAGGTAAAATTTTAATGAGACTTGGGGTCTTCCTACACTAAAATGCCTAGATGAAATGCAAATTGTGTTAATTCCCCAAATTAAAATAATGATACATGCAAATGCTTCAAAGAGATTGATTTGCAATGCTTGAAAATGAAGTAGTGTTTAACATAAGTTGCAATTATAACTTCAATTGGAGGAATAAAATTAGCTTACAAGTGTTGCATGTGTTTCATCAATGAATTAAAATGATACAAATAATTTGCTTGAAAGTAAAATTTGTTTCAAATAGACAATGACAATAAATTGCTCCAATATTCAAGATAACAATGTAGCATAAAATTGAAGCATGTGTTCAAGTTTCATGAAACAATTTACCAAGGTAAATGGAAATAAATCAAAGTTTGTTAAGAATATAAAATGCTTACATGTAAATGATGAATTGCTCAAAGTAAAGTGTAAGCTTGTAGCTCCAAGCAACAATGAGAAAGAAAATGCAAAGCTCAAATGAAATTGTAACAAACTTTAACTTAATGAAATGTGATAGTGAGGTTGTGTTAATTTCCAATTAAAGCATGCATGTAAGTGAATGAAGTATGAAAGCTTAATCCATGTAAATGCCAATCCACCCAAGAGAACCCTCCCTCTAAATGGGGAGATAGGATACCATGGGAGAAATCCCAAGCTCCCACAAGCAAGTTAGATCTTTTATTAATATTACAATGGGAAGAGGGCCCTTCAAAGTTCTCAATTGTACTTCAAGGAGAGTCCTCACAATAATTGCTTGAAACTTGGACACTAGACCTCTTTTCCTGAGAAAGTAGTGACAAGATCTCACAAAACTTATGCAAGGGAAACAAGGTGTGAGTTTCCTCCAAATGCCCACAGCTTAGAGAGGAAAATGGGCAGCCCTCTAGTGAACTCGACTTGGCCAAAATAAGATTTAAAAGGGCTCACGACATCCTTAAAAATCGAACCCCAAACACTTGCCAAAGTCCCTGCAAACGCTTGTTAGATGTTGCAGGAAGTTGCTCTTCGAAGTCTGCCACACAAGAGTTAGCAAACAATCCAAACAATGACTGCAAAATAAGTTAAGTATTAATGGAAAAATCAGCAAGATAAAATGTATATGTACAATTATAATTTACAAAAGGCTAAGCTAAAGAGTGAAAGTAAACTTTCGTCTTTGCTTAGCCATCTTCAAGCTCTTAGATAGCAAATGAAAGAAATGAAGTACAATGCTTTTTTAAAAGAGATTTAAATTTAGAAGTTCTCGGTTTGTGTACAAGCTATATGCCGAAATCCCTGCAAAACCACTTTGTAAGATAAGACTATGAAGGTTCAAAGAACAAATGAGAGCTCCTTTAAGAATGTATCAAGAGTGGGTTGGTCTCTCCAAAGACTTCCCCTCACGCTTGATTTTGTAATCCCAACAAGATGTTCCCTCTACAAAACTTCAATCAAGAATTAGTTCCATATAGATTTAGCAATAAACAATGATAAAAAACTCTAGAGATTTATTTAAAACCAACTAGAGCATTCTATACCTAGAGCATATTTCTAAATCAAATGTCGATGCAAGATATCTCTACATTAACAAATTTACAAGAGCATATGGAAGCAAGTTAGATCAAAGCATGAGTAAAAGGAATTATACCAATGCTCAACAATTCATCTCACTCGAAAATGAGGAACACCTCATGAACGAAACTCCAAAGTCTTTATTGATATTTCTGAAAGTGTACAAGGTAGCAGTGCTTCCGCAAGCACAATAGTTAGTAACAATATTATACAATGTGAGAGCCCATGGCTCTATTATATAGAGAGTTGGGAGCAAATCCCAATGAAGAATGACAATGACAAATGACATTGGAGCCAATCCCAATGTAGAAGTGATTAAACAAGTGGCATGAGGTGACAATCCAAAGATAAATTCGAATTTGTTGAATGGAGCTCCAGTGCCAAGTGTAAAAATCGAATTTTGGTAAGTGGACATCATTTTCTTCTTCCCTTATGTTCCAAATTCGAATTTTATGGTGGAATGACAAGTGTATATGGGTGGTAACCCCTGTGGGGACAATTTCCCACAAAAATCTCCACCAAATATTCTCCAAAATCCTCCCAAATGTGCATTAACTTCACAAATTCGAATTTCCAAGCAACTTTTCCATTTAATGCTAGAAATTCGATTTTATTTGAGTACATGTCCTTTCTTTGATTTTAGGAGTTCACATCACTTTGGGACTTCACTTTAACTCCCCCATAATTTTCCACCTCATTTTCACAACATTTAGCATGTATGGATATTTATTTTTCTCCATTTATTTAGTTTCTGGCTTAATTAATTGCCAGATTTCCCACTAAACTTAGGAAAAGTGGGTTTTGAGGGTCGAAAACACATTTTTAACCCCTCAAAGTGTGTTGTAGTAGAAATTGAGGGTGAGAAGTGTAATTTTGATTACTCATGCCCCATACAACTTCTCTAGACTACACTTATTGCAATTTAAATACAATTTTATTTGCAATTTTTGACCTGCGGGAAATCTAAAAAATTAAAAAATGACTACCTAGACCTAACCAAATTCCACGAAATTTTTTGTGTGATCTAGTATGGTAATATACATCGACTCTAGACACTAAGATGTGTCAGGGGTTCAACCTTCAAACCGTCACCCCGGCTTTGGAGTAGAACGTGAGTGAAAAAACTTAAAAAGTTATCCGCCTCTGAAAAAGAAGGGATAATTAACTAGATAAAAAAGACACTCCAAGGTGTGCTCATTTGTTGATCGAGTCCCAACATCCTAGGCCTGTTACAAACTCAAAACTCATCATTACTAGTATCACTTATTATAATTCCCCGTAGGGTGTGGAATCTGGGTATAAGAAAGATGATGAGAAGATAGAAGTAGAGTTAAAAAACTCTGTTCACTGACGATATTTGATGGTGCAAGTGTCCTCTGGATCATCTTTGGGCATGGAGTTTTCATATAATCATCAGGTGCCACTCTAGTGGTCAACAATATCCAACTTGCTAGAAATGACAAGGTTCACACACACCCTATAGTGACAATAGGCGAGAGACTACTTACTGCAAAGGATAAGGATCACAACCATCCTACTTGTGGGTAGGATGCATGCTGGGGTATACTCTGTCAAGTCTCATACTAGATAGGGGGAGATACCCAACTTGCTAGAAATGACAAGGATCACACTCACCCTATAGTGAAAATAGGCGAGATACTATTTACCGCAAAGGGTAAGGATCACAACCATCCTATTGTCCAGAGATCCCTCAACTCCAAGAGCTCTTTGGCTCTATTCCCATATTGGTAGCTCAACACGGGGGAAGAGCATAACTCATTGTGCTTGATCAACTGTGACCTTTTCCTAGGAGAGTCACATCCATCAATCCAAGCTTCTCTTTGAAGACCAAGAACTTTCTTTTTGGCAAAGCATTGGTAAGAATATCTACTCCCTGCTCATCAATTGAAATGTGGAGTCTTACAACTCTTCTCTGCACCATGTCTCGAATGTTGATTTCTATAGCATCGGATGTGCTCTAGCCTTGAGATTTTGCAGAGAGGCTAAGACACATGCATTCTCCAATACCCATAAATTGTTTGAAAAAATTCCACCTAGAGATGGTTTAATTAAAATAATTAATCTTTTCTAATGTATTCCTAAGTCTAAACTTAGGAAATGTGATTGATTAAAGGGTATTAATTAACTTTGGTGTGAATCATTTAGAAGAAGACGAGGATCAACTCTCAGTTAATCTCAGCCTTTGATTATGTTTTAATCTTGGTCGTTGGTGCTCCAACGAGAGATTATAAGGAGCTTGATGGGCACGTGGAGAACTCAATGGAGACACCAAGATAGTGAGATCAAGAGATCAAATTTCTCAAGAGTAGCAACGTTGAGTTGTCAGAGAGAGATCGAGTGGCATTCTAGACCGGAGGAGATTTTTCTAGATCTGGGGAGTGCAAGGCAGAGTAGGCACAAAGAGGTTTAGAGAGGCAGCGTAGAGCTTTAGAGGGACTCCGAAATTTTGCTGGGAGAAATTGAGATCTAGAGCTAGAAGTCGGGGTGTGAGACCCGAGGGCTAGAGGGTTGAAGTTCCAATCAACAGAAGATTAGAGGAGGAGGTGACGCAAAGCCTAGAGGCTGTGATGCAGATCTACGTAGGCTGATGCAGAGGCTGCGCAAAAATATGGGGCTAGCCATCTAGAGCCTGGATCAGATTCGGGTCGCCAGTGACAGTGTGAGATTTTTCTCACTACCTCTGCCAATTTATTCTCTGTATTAGATTTCCAGTTTGGGCATCTAGAGATTTGTACTCAAAAACTACTACATAACAATAAAGCCCTTTGTTGCTACACTGGTTTTCCCAAGTTGGGTTTTTCCGGGGACATTTGTTCAAAAACAACGGTGTAATTGTGTGTTTATTTCTCTCCTGTGAAGTATTTAGTTTCGCAGTATTTATTTTGTGTAGGCTGCAGTGTATGTATTTCGATATTTGTTGTAGAAAACTGCAAGTAATTTGTTTAAAGTGATTTAACAAATAGGAGAAATATCATCAGTGTGCTGCAGTAGGAATCGGGTCACCAATTTTTCACATGGCATCAAAGCATAGATCGTAAGCAGAAGAGCTCAGTGGCACGCAGAAGAGGGAGTTCGAAAGCAATGCGTATGCAGCATTTCGAAACCCTAGAGTGGCAGCACAATCCATTGGCGAAGAGGGCTAATTTTCGTGGACAATTACTTCTCTGAGGGAGTCGACAGAGAGTAAATTTTCTAGATCGAATATTCGCAGAGACATAGGAAGCAACGCAGTAGTTTCCACGCAGGGTAGATCTTCAGCTGGGATGTAGTCATTTTGCAGTAGTTGCTGGAAAAATAGCTTTAGAAGGAGAGGAGAGCACATATTGAGGGAATTCTTTCCTCAGGGGACTTCTAGCCAAGAAGTTCGAATTTTCCCAGCAGAGCAACAATAGCTGTGTGCAGGATTTCTCACTTCATAAGGGAGTGCGAATAGCTGGGCAGTAGCTACGCAGAGGAGAAGAGGAGGAATTCGACTTTCATCGGAGAGATGGCATCAGTTGGGTTGAGAGATCAAGATCGGTTGGACAGAGCCTCCAATTATGTGATCTGGAAGGCTAGAACTTCCTACCTTCTAGATGAGCATGATCTCAAAACTTATGTCGATAGTGTGGTAGTTGTACCCGCAGATGAAGATCTGCTCAAGAAGTACGAGAAGGAGATGGCGAGAGCTAAGAGGTTTATTCTCGATGGGGTTCGAGATCATGTGGTATCTCACATAGCTGGCAAAGATATTGCCCGACAGATATGGGAGGCACTAGCTACGTTGTACGAAGGATCTTTCGAACAACAGAAGATGTATCTTGAGGAGGAAGACGTGGCCCTCGCATGTAAGCGGCAATAGGAGCAACGCAAAAGAAAGGACATTTCGAAGATCAAGTGCTTCAAGTGTGGTGAGCTTGGCCACTGTTGATTTCTGGTAGCATCGGATGTGCTCTAAGTCTCAAATTTTGCAGGGAGTCTTGGGCGCATGTATTCCAAAGAACCCAGAAAGCATTTTGGGAAATTCCACCCGGAGACAGTTTTATTAAAATAACTAATTATTTTTAATGGGACCCTAAGTCTAAACTTAGGAAATTAAAATAATTAATGGGTATTAATCTAACTGTGGGTGTAACTTTTAGAAATGATCTTAGCCATTGATTAGATTATAATCTGGGCTGTTGAATGTCAACGAGAAGATTATTTAAGGAGGCTTGAGGGTCATTTGGAAGACACATAGAGAGTTGATCAGTTAGATCTAATTGTTGAAGCTAGAGGCAGCGTAGTGATTTCCCAATGATCATGCAGAGAAGGGCAAAAAGAGTTTTGGCTGTAGGATCTTCTTTGGAGCCAAGAATACTCAACAGAGAGGTAGAGAGACACACAGTGGAGGTAGCGCAGTTGGCAGAGAGGGTGACACAGAGCCAGGAAGGGCTCACGCAGGACCCACATAGAGCAACGCAGAAGCCTTCCATGCAGAGGTCCGAAATTTTATGATGAGGCTGACATTCTGAGTCAAGAGGGCTAGAATCAACTCCTCATAGCAAATTGATTCCTAGGAGAGGTGACACATTGCCTTAGAGGCTGACGCAAGCCCATGCAGGGGCAACGCAGAAGTAGCCGGGGAACTCATTGGTTCAGCTGCCAGATCAACGGGACTTGCAATGTAGAGTGAGATAATCTCACTAATTTCTTTTGCTGAGTGATATTCTTTGTACTGGATTTCCAACAAGGCATCCAGAGGTTGTATTCAGAAATAACTTCTTCTTAATAATAAAAACCCTCAGATCTACTGCACCGGTTTTCCTGCATTGGGTTTTTCCAGGGACATTTGTCCAAAAATAACTGTCATTTGTGTTGTATCTCTCTTGTTCAGTTTCGTGTTTCAACATATTAGTTTAAATGGCGTAGGCTGCAGTGTATGTATTTCAATGTTTGTTGTAGGAAACTGCAAATAACTTGTTCATGTAAATCTAACAAGTAGGAGAAATATCATCAGTTGCTGCAGTAGGGATTCCGGGTTTAGGAATTTTCACATGGTATCAGAGCAGTGTAGGTGAGACAAGAAGAATAG
Organism: Pinus taeda; assembly: GCA_000404065.3. Taxonomy (NCBI): domain Eukaryota; kingdom Viridiplantae; phylum Streptophyta; class Pinopsida; order Pinales; family Pinaceae; genus Pinus; species Pinus taeda. The sequence continues at coordinate 158,545 of APFE031161171.1, forward strand.
TGCCAGAGAACCCATCGCTGAGTAGAAAAGGAGGTCGAAATAGCTGCAGGAGACAACAGTTCAAATCCCCAGAGGGATTGCGCTGTCCAAGCCAGGAGGGCTGAATTTTCGAGGAAATTCTCTCTCTGAGTGAGTCAACAGAGAGGAAGGGCTTCCAGATCAAAATCTTGCTGTGGCAGAGGGAGCAACGTGATCCTCAACGTGAGGAAGAGTTGGTGGGACACAGTTTTTTGGTAGGGAGATTGTTGGGCTCAAAGACGCCAGAAGAGAGAGGAGAAGCACAGTGAGGGATTTTTTCCTCAGTAGACTTCTTGCCAAGAAGTCCATTTTCTTATTGGCTGAGCAAGAACAATATGTTGATTTTTGGTAGCATCAGATGTGCTCTAGCCATCAAAATTGGTGGAGAGGCTAAGGCACATGAGATCTCCAAGTCCGAGAAATCATTGGGGGAAATTCCACCCAGATGGAGAGATATTAAAATAATTAATATTTTTAATGAGACCCGAAGTCTAAACTTAGGAAAATTAAAATATTAATGTGTATTAATATAATATGGGTGAGAAAGTTCTAAATAATGAGGATCAAGCCAGATCTAATCTTAGCTGTTGATTAGGGACTTAATCTCGACCGTTGAATCTTGAAAAGGAAAAATATAAGAGAAGGCTTGAGGGTTAGTTGGAGACACACCAGGACACAAAGAGAGATCAATCAGTTCGATTTTTTGGGGCGAGGTTTGTTGAGGAAATCGAACCAGTGATCAGTTGCAGTGAGAGGCAGTTCGGCAGAGGTTGCAGCAGTGTGAGAGGCACAAAAGAGGTTGCAACAAACGCAATGGCAGCAGAGGGAGCACGGGATAGCAGCAGAGGCAACTTCAGCATCATGAGGCTTCCAGACTGACTGGGATGTTAGTGGTTGGGAGAAGTTAGTTACTTCTCGGTAACTGAGTTGTAGTGCAGCAATAAGCAGTGGCAGTGCTATGGGCAGCGTGATGCAACATGTTGAGAGGGAGCTACAGTACAAATGTAACAATGGCAGTGGCATTGTCATAGGCAACAATACAGGAAGCAATATTGCAGAGGATGTGAGGCAGCAGGGCAAGCATCAACACAGGTATCGATGTGGAGGATCACAAATACAATCACAATGACAATTATTTTTGGATAATATTCCCCAGAAAAACCTAATGTGGGAAAATCAGTGCAGTAGATGAGGGTTTTATTATTCTTCAACAAATTTTCATGTACAAATTACAACGAACAAAACAGGGATGATAAATTTTACAAACGTTTCCTGACAAATTTCTGACCCAGGTGAAGTTCCTCTTCCCCGAAATCCTTCTGCATCCCTCTGTGTTAACCTTCTCACACTGGCCCAGAGTCAAGTTGCCCACGCAAGCTCTACGTCAATCTTGATTTGCGCTGCCTCTTTCTGCGTCACCCTATTCCTACTCTACGTCTTGCTGCGTTGCACTCTTTGAAGATGCTGATGCCCTCTCTTCCTTTCTCACCTGCAACTCTCCCTCTGATTTGATTTTCTCTTGCTGAACTTTGCCTAGTGAGAAAATCGATCTTACTTGAGTAACTGAGTATCTGCCTCTGGTGTATTCTCCAAGTGCCCATCAAGTCTCCTCTTATAATCCTCTTGTTGATCAATCAACGACCTTGATTAGATTCTAATGAATGGGTAGGATCATTTGACCTGATCTCCACCTTTTTCTAGAAGTGTCACCCATAGTTTAGATCAATACCCATTAATTATTATAATTTCTTAAGTTTAGACCTAGGGTCCAATTAAAATAGTTAATTATTTTAATAAAACTGTCTTTGATTGGAATTTCTCAAAACGATTTCTGGGTATTAGAGAGTGCATTTGTCTAAGCCTTCCTGCAAATTTTGAGGCCTAGAGCACATCCGATGCTACCCCTAATCAACATGATTCACTTAATCCACTAAGAAGTGCATTCATAGCTTTTGCGTTAGCTATGAATTCCAATTTGTCATCTTTATCACTACTCATTTTCTTTGGTTCTTCACACCCCATCAACACAACAGTCCAAACTTCTACTCCAAGAGACATTATATATGTCTTCATTCTCACTTTCTAGAATGCATAATTTGTGCCAGTGAACAAAGGGACTTTATTTGTTGAGCATCCTTCCTAACTAGCCATTCTAATGATTTAGGACCTCCTTCTAGTTGTTAAACTAATGCTGAAGGAACCAACTCTCATACCAATTGATAAATGCTTGGCAATTACTGAGGGTGGGGTGAATAAGTTATTGTATCTTTCCAATTATTTAGCTCAACTTAATTTCCTTGTTCTATTATCTTCTTGTGCAACTAATGACTTATTTATATGTTCAGTTATTAATGGTTTCTTTTGCAATTACCAAAGAGAGACATTTGCATATATACATATTCAGAATTCAAGAGAATTCACATAAGTAGGACATTCAACAAGAAACACATGAAGACATCGGATATCAGTGGAAACCCACAGTGGAAACCCATAAGGGTGGAAACCACGAATTTTTGGTTGAAAGTGATGTGAAGACAAGCTCCTACTCCCCTATCACATCAAATTTTTTGTAGGCTCCAACCTACAGGAGGCTGCTACTTCAAGGAAGCTCCAACTCCCACAAAGTTTTCTGCAGGCTACAACCCATAGGAGGGTCCTGACTCCTAACTCAATAGGCTACAACCTGTTCTTTATCATGCTACAACTTGAAAGGAGACTGCAATCTCCCAATAACAATATAAAATCAAATTTGTTGGTTACTTGATATCAATTTTTTCCCTCATGTTTGTTGCTCATCTTCACTGCTTCTCTTCTTCAATTATGTTCCTCTTTTGCTACTTTTCTCTTTTTCTCCTCACAAAACACTGTTCGTGAACACTCACCTACAAGTTTCTTAACTCACCAAAAAACTCAATTCTCATTCAACAATGCATTTTTTATAAGCATAGCTTATTGACTCTTTGTATTTTATGCAAGAATATGAAATGAGGAGTTGTCTTTTGGTCTTGTAAGGCTGTTAACAATCTGCCTCTTCATTCCAAATCTAAAATTCAAAATTTTGTAGTATAAAATAGAACTGAAGTAATATATGCTAGCAGCAATGATTGCAAAAGACAAATCTTGAAAGCTTTCAGATTTGTATTAGCTACATTTTCCAGATTTGTACTAGCCATGTGCTAATGCCTTTGAGAATTCTTTTATAATGCCTTTAGCATCAACGCCATGAGGATTCATGGTTTCATGACTTGTAATATAGTATACTGCTGTACAAGTGATTTTGTTTAATAAAAACATAGATTTTCCAGTTTGTCTCAAGATATCATGTGCCATTTTTCATTTTAATTGTAAGCTATACATCAAGATATAGGATCAACATAGTTAACAATGATCAGCCTTTGCACTTCAAGCAATCTTGCAACCATGGCAGTCTAGCAATCAACATAAATCAGCCTTAACACAATCAACAACAATCAGATTAATGACATCAAGCATCCTTAACAACATTATCATTTAACATCAATGCCAACATTTTCAACAAACTGCTCCTTTTTAGTGTGGCTGAAGAGTAGGAGATCTTCATGTGGTACCATCTGATTTGGTGGGCTGCCCACCTGTCTTCCTCGAATTTCCGCCTCTTCCATAGTGGCTAGAGGGGGCGCAACTTTCTTCTTATGGTTTTGTGCATAAGTTTTTTCTTTATCACAATGTGGACAGGGGAGCCTTTTGCAGCTTCCTTGTCCCAAGCTATATTTCCTTGCACTATGCATAGGATGTGGAGTGCAAAGGGTCAACTTTGTATGCCCTTTTCCATCTTTTCTGCATTACCACACCATGTCAACCACTTTGCATCCTAGTACACATCAACACTCTGCATCTCATGTTGCATCAATGACTCCACCTAGCGCTTATCCAATTGCTTGTTTTGGAATGAAGAGTGCATAGGTAATAGCTACTCTTTGATTTTCCGTTTGTCCACATTGTCAAGAGCTCCACATCCTTCTTTAGCTTAGCTTTTTTCGAGTCTTTACCCCATACTTTGTGGCTGAGTATGGGGTGCGGAGGTGGACTCCCCTTCAAATTGTCAAAATCTTTATGCTGCACAAAGCTCCACATTCCACTTTGCCTTAGTCGACTTCTAGCTTGTGCACACTCTTTGTGGCTGAGTGTAGAGTGTACACCTCCTCTTTGACTCATCCATATCTCCACTTCATAAAGCAAAAGCCCTGCCTTGCCTTGGTCGACTTCTAGCTTATGCACACTCTTTGTGGCTGAGCGTAGAGTGTACACCTCCTCTTTGACTCATCCATATCTGCACATCATAAAGCAAAAGCCCCGCCTTGCCTTAGTCAACTTCTAGCCTGTGCACACTCTTTGTGGCTGAGAGTGAGTGTACACCTCCTCTTTGACTCATCCATATCTCCACATCATAAAGAAAAAGCCCTACCTTTCAAAGGACTTTACGAATTTCTCTAAGGCATCAGATTATAGGCTTATCCCAGGACTATGAGCTGAAACAATGGCCCAACGCCTAATCAGTTTCTTAAGAGATTTTGTAGTTAAGTATTTAGACATTTTGATTTCTTTAGAGGGTCCAGTTGGATCACCTTAGGCACTCTTTTTCTTGCCATTTTTACTTGTGATTCCTAGTCCCATTGACCTATTTTGGTCATTGGTGGATATTGATATGTATCTTTTTCTTTGTTCTTTCTAATGAAAACATGCGTGTGTGTGTGTGTGTGAGAGCATGTTCTAATTAAACATTAGAAAGAAGTTTCTATCCATTATATCTTATGGTACTTCCAATCCACTTATGGCCATACCATTGGCTGAATTTATTGGTAAATGAATCTTTAATCTCTTGTTTGGTCTAATGATGTAATACCTTCTTATATTAAAAAATGGTTTATGTTGTTTCAGATGAAAAATGTCATATAAACTCCACAAAATTTGTTATAGTAGCTTCATTAGGTAATGCATGATGGGTATTCGGAAAAGTCAAATTATTGGCTGCTTTAGGTTCTATTTGCAGCACAGATAACATATCAGATTCAGTATGCTATCAAATCTAAAGTGTATGACAATGATGTTGACAATGGCATGCTTAATATCCATCATGTTTGATTTTGCTTATTTTAAGGCAAGCAATATAATAATTTTGGTAATTTCAGGAATGTTCAATGACTATGGAACAATATTCCATTATAAAAGACAGAAATTGCAAAAACTTGCGGAAAAGGCTTTGCTGCTTGAGAGAGGGGATTTAGTTTTGTTTGGGTAAGATTTGTGGGGCTGCTGGAACGAATTTCTGAAAGTTTGCATGAAAATAATTCCCTGCATATTTTCACATTTGAAGCTATGTTTTAATGCTTTTATGCAGGTCCAAAACCATAGTGATGTTTCTCCAAAGACTAGAGATTCTGAGTAATAGCAATGTTCGTACATCATCCCAGAAGAAGGTTCTAGAGACGCCTGTATGTAATTTTTTTTATCTTGCTATATCAGTTGATTTCTAATGAATATATCAAATTACTTTAGAGAAATATAAATTGTACCCATTCGATGTGCCTTTTGAATACTAGGTAGTCTTGAGTGTATCCTCCATTTTTTCTCAGAAGTTTATTTTTAATACTAATTATCTTGTAGGACATACCAATCGGCATAGAGAAAAGAGCCCTACAGTCAAATTTCCAGCCAGAAATTTATAGTTTTCTGGATACAACATATGGCATTGATAAAGTTTGTATCCCGCTGGACATTTCTAGTGATGCACAAGAACTTAAGCATGTGTCTCATCCTAGTAAATTCTCGGGAGTCAAAACATCAGTTTTCCAAGATGCAGATTATTTGTCATTAATTTCACCTTCAAAGGTAAATGAAGTTCATCAGGGTGGTAGTGATGGCTATGGACAGAGTCATAACGGTATAACAGAGTTTGATTTTGGCACAGATTTTGTATCTAATGGTCAACAATTGGCTCAGGGGGTTGGATTTAATCCTGAAAACATTCTTGACACTAGATATTTACATTACCCGTATTCTTTGTTCTCCAAATCATGTTCCTTTGACAATGACCATAAATGGATTTCAAAAGATCTTCCTTCTTTTCTGCACCTACAATCTAATAGGTGTCATGTTTTTGAGTCTTTGTGTACAAAAATGAACAATTTGGGTCCAATTCGCAGGGATAAAACAAAGTATAAACCTAAATCTCCTTTTATGAAAGATGTTACGATGCAGCTCCTGGATAATGAAGATGAGTTCAAGTATCACAGGCAAGAGTTCCGTCCTGAAATGGGCATGATATTATGGACTTCACCCAAGAAGAATCTTGATTTTGATTTGCAGCTAGATCATAAAGTCAAGAATAAACATTATAAAAAAGAGTTCATCCCAGAAACTGGACTTATCTTGTGGGGTTCACCCGATAAAGATGTGTTTTTTAATCTGAAGTGTGATAAAAATGATGACTTTTATTTGCAAGCTGCATCTCAGACTTTCAGTCCTACTATTTCCCTATGGAACAATGATCTGGACACTGGCTCTGATTTAGGGTTCACTTTTTCAAATATAGAACCATATTATGGAACTGATAATTGGGAGCCCAGAGAATCTCCTTCATATCTTTTCTCAGGGGAAATGGATCTCATAGAGGCGCAACATAAGTTGAATGGAAACACACATGATTTTCCATATATGAATATGAATGAGCAATATAGCTTCATGCAAGCAGATGGGCAGGAAGTTCCTGGTTTTTATAATTTGCCCTATAATAGTAGGGACAGGAAAAAATTCCCTGTGAAGCTTAACTGGGGACTGGAAAATGATTTGAGCGTGCCAGACATTGATTTATTTAGAGAGAGAATATGGGAGAGTTCAGCACTGTCTATTTACCCTGAAAATATTGAAATGATGCAATAATGATTGTAATTCTTATGGAGCAGAACATGCTGGTCTTATTTGGTATTCATGTCTCTTTCAAAACTGTATGGCGGACTAGTGGGGAAGATATTCAAGAATTCAGTGGTCTGAATGACGCACATTGTTTGGCTACTGATAATATGTTTGGCTACTGATAATACCCTGAGTCTTTTACTGGTCAAATAGATAGTGTTAAAGGATCGGCATTCAGGTTGAACAGTTTTCCTCTTGGGAATCAGCCCTGGTCGATGTCTAACATGCTGACACAACTTTATTCAATTTCAAGACTTTTTAAAGTTTTGACAACAATGAAAAGCCACTGTATAGAAGGGAATTATATAAATAGAGATATGTGTGGTTGAGATGGATGCTTGTACACATAATCTTGAAATTGTGCCTTGTTCTACTTCTGGTAAGCAGAGACAGAGATAGAGGAAAGGTTGGCTCTTATGTTCAAGAAAAACAAGTTAAGTAATATGTTTGTAAATTTACATGAATTTTTTTAAAGAGTTATCCAAGTTTCCTTAAAGAAAATGGTAATGGTGCGTTATCAGTAGCAATGAGCTTTTTAAATCTTTTGGTTAAGTCAATCCCTTGAGTCAGTTTAGAGTTTGATGAATAGAATATTGCATTTTTACTTCCTCCACTGCATTTTTCTGATTGTCATTTTGGACAGGTTTATGCTAAATTTATTGTCGCAAGAAAGAGAATATTCTTTGTTAACAATTATGTATTTTTGAAGTCAAACGCAAATATTAGAGATTTGATTCTTGGCTGTGTATATATGCATATTTATACATGCTTCACAATGTTAATATGTGTACTTTTACATTTCATTTTGTCACTGCCAGCCAATATAGTTAATCGCATTTTTTTCTTTCAATTTTTAAATATTAGAACTTTTACCTCAATACATTTTTAAAATTATATTTTTCCTCTATGGCTTTTCATATGGCACATTTTTTTGGGATATTTACGTGTTACCCATCTTTTCTATTGGGCATTTATTACAATTGTGATTATTTTATTCTTTGGTTCAATCTTAGTGTTACCACTTGAAAATGCATGATCATTTTGCATTTTTGGAGGCATTCTTTCCAGCAACACTGCTAGGAGATGTGAACTTCACTGGCTTGGTACAAGACTCTTCTTTGAACATCATCCTTTATCATGACACAATCCACTAGAAGGATTACACACATGAAGAGGAGTGCCCCACCTTCAAGCTGGTGTTGGAGGGTTTTATGGCATAATTAAAGATCAAGTGCACAAGAATAGACGGGTGCCCCACCGTATGGGCATTGTATGGCATGCATTATGGTGAGGCACTCCATGCATGAGTATATTTTATTGCTTGCTTAGTTGAAAATATGACATTTCTCATTGGGGGCTCATTCAAAGCGTTAGATCTTGTCAAAGAAGTTAAGAGAAGAGGAGCACTCCACCCAAAAAAGCATTAAAGGAAATATCTGCCATTAAAGAGGCTCATTCAAAGCGTGATATCTTGTCAAAGAAGCTAAGAGAAGAGGAGCTCTCCACCCAAAAAAGCATCAAAGGAAATATGTGCCATCTGTTGGAAATACTGAGGGGAGGGGTGGGGGGAATTTAGTATTTCTTTTTAATTGTTCTTTTTATCACCAAAACATTTATATATAAGAAACACAAAAATAGATAGCTGAAATAAATGCTTTTATTAATATAATCAGTGCAATGAAATAAATACAATATATAAGTGGTTGCATTCAGTTGCCAAGCACCAACTTGAACCTTTGTGAGTCCTCAACCTCCAGAGCACCACCTCTGTTCTGCAGAGACAACAGTCCTGGACCTAGAAGCACCAACTCCCAAGGACTCCAATCCTTTTAATTATGAGGCTCCAACCCTTTACTATAACCTGTGAGAGTATGTTTCGCTGTTGTTTTCAGCTCCTAACCCTGCTGAGATTATGTTTCACTTCTGTTCTCCTGCTTCTCCTGCCTCTACCTGAACTAAGGCATCCTCTCGCTCTAATTATACGCACACACGCATCTCTCCTTGTTTTTCTTGTTTTATGTATTCCTGATGCCTCTGATTGTTCATTTTCGCTTTCCACTGGCTCTTCGGCTTCTTCAACGCTTTCTTCAACTTTCTCTGCGCTGGCTTGTCCTTTGGCTTCCCTCTTCTTCATTGATTTGGCTTTTAGGTTTCCTCTGCGCTGGCTTTCCATTCGGCTTCCTGGGTTTTCGGTTTCCTCTGCGTTGGCTTTCCATTCGGCTTCTTGGATTTTCGGTCGCTGTATGTTAAAACTGTAACAGAGCCCCTTTTTTTCGATGATAATAGGCATACACAGAGACTGTAATGTTTAACGGACATGCCACGTCCCAATCGCAATCGCAATCGGCTTTCGTTCAGGCCTTCTAAACTATCGGGAGCGTTTCTTAATGCATTTTTGTCTTCAAACCCCGCGCAATGCAAATATTCAAATACACAGGAATATATGAGAAAAATTGGCTTAAATGCTAAAGGGCGGACTTCAAAAACATTTTACCCGCATCTATAACTGCTCTGGGTCTGGTCTTTATCGCTTCAAGGCTTTTTCTTTGTATTTCGGTTTTTATACCGAAACTCGCCAATACACTGAAAATCCCTTATGCGCGAAACTCAGACCTTATACAGCCGGGTTCATAAAAACCATCGGGTCCGGCTGTGTAATCTCAATTGGTAATCGCGGCTTCCGGAGGTCTTTTATACATTGAGCCCATGACATCGCCGATGGCCGACAGCCGATCCTCCTGCGGATGCGATATAGCATTGAGTCATGTTACAATTGGACCATCGAGTCCGCGACATACATCGCAATCGGTGCTTGGTGGAGTGACAACCCTTTGTGTATCATTGCGATGGGCAGATGCGATATATCATTTAACCATTGCATAATGTTGCAGTGGGTCTACATGTATCGCAGTTATATATATATATATATATTGCAAATTTGCATGTTTTAATGCACCAAGGCTTAGAGTCTGAAAATTTGAAATACACTAAAAACATGCTTTGGAACACTTTTGGCGGACTTCACTGTTTATGCACCCGAACTTATATGTTTTGTCGGGTCCGCACATATATGTCGCTGTCGGGGGTTTGGGGTGATGGC